>BGPR01027618.1:0-20581 GCA_013235015.1 Araneus ventricosus
CACAAGATAAGCATTTTATTATCAGTAGGTAAGGTCATTCGAAGTGGCACATGTTTATTTGCCTTTCTCTCCTTCGCTTTATAGGTTTACTAGCTGTTACCCGCGACTTCGTGCGCGAAGAATTTGAATTGTTAATTTTTTTTAATTCACGAATGTAAATGTTTCGTTATATGTAGAAAGGGGAAATTAAAAGTTCTGACGGTTGATAATACATAATTGGACGACTAACAGGAGTGTACTGTACATGTGTCTGCTGTTATAGTTAGGTAAATGATAATTTTAAAGGGAATTGTTATCTTTTGAACTGGGATTGTAAATCCTTCTGTATTATCGGAATGCGTGGAATTTATCACTTTCTCCTCTCGCTATGCCAGTCATATCAGTATCTAGCACGACGTTTGGTCCTAAGTGTGTAATTTGAAACCATGTGCCATTGCGCAGTCTCGGTACATCGAGGTTACGTATGAATAGTTCTGGCATACCGAATTTTAATATCAGCTTGTCGGAAGGTATCCCTGACAATTCTATGGGGTTGAAGAACTCTAAAGAATATGATTTTACTTGCTATTGCCCATTACCGTATCTACAGATAGATATTCTGTAATACATCCCTCCATTTGTGAAGTATTTTTTTTTTCATTTATCCGATCTAAACTTTCATTAGTCAGTGCCAAAATTACCCATTCAACAACCAATCTCTATTCCTCTTATTAGCTTGTATGGCAGGATAAACCTTGCTTATCAGTTCCTCTGTATTGTGAACAATTTTGAAGAATCCTAGTTTAATACACTGTTTGAATCTCTAGCAGTCCCCAAATCTATTTGGCAACAGTATCAAGCGCCAATTTCGAATCAGTTCTTTCTTCAGTAAACAAAACGTTGAATTCCGTGTTCTTTGAGTTTATGAAATTCTTTCTTTTTAAAACGGCTCTTGTTTCTTTCTTTTAGGCATTTAAAAACAAAATATTATCAGAAATTTAAGAAAAATCGCAAACTGATTAGGTATTTTCTTTAAACTAAATAAACAGTTTTTTTATGAGTCTCGTTCTTTCAGTTCTCAGTTCAATGATTGAAATGCAATTCACGTGTTTTATATTTTTGTTCTTTAGCTTGCTTGTACCACGACTAATTTTAATGCATTTTGGTAAGACTTTCAGAATAACATATCTTTGTCTTTCTTTGGGCATTTATAAAGTAAATAATTTAAGAAATTTAAGAAAAATCACTAACTGGTTAAGTATTTTCGAAAAACTAAATAAAACAATTTTTCGCCGCCGCATTTTCCGTTGTTCGGGAATTAAAAAACATTCAATGACCTTACACACTAATTAGGATTGAAATTAAACGCGAAAAATCGCATTGTAATCAAACTGACTTCTATGGATTATTGCACGTGTATAGTAAAAGTTGTGTGTACTTAAAAAATAAAAACGGTAGTAAGAACATTGTCTTTGAATTAATGTTCAAATAAAAGCAATATTTTCTTAATCACGCAGCACGTGCGTTTCTTCCTCTGTTAATGAAACACGCGACAGGAGAATTTGATAAATAGTAAATTGGTCTGAACTTATTATTATAAGAATAGAAAGTATTGTTAAATATTGCGTTAAAATATATTTTTAAACGTTAATAACAATCAGAGAAAATACTTTATCCCAATGGAATTAATATCATTAAAAAGCTAAGTTTCTGCTCTTTAAGATGGAGTAAAAATTATTTTCTTGCAATAAATATTTCAGAAGTTACTGGCAAAAACAGTCTAAGCATTAGGCTTAACAGCGGCTAATTTTAGTTATTTAATTAAATATCTTAAGAACTAATTAACTCTGAAAATTGAAAAAAGCACCGTTGACCTAGAAATGTGTTCTAGAATGTCATGTGCAAATTTCATGTCGCTACGGCACACCGTTTAGGAGGAGTTCTTGCGACCGACAGACAGACAGATACATGTATTTTCTGCTTTATATTATAGACTAGCTGATATGCCCGGCGTTGCTCGGGATAAAAATATTTTCAAGAATCTCGTAGTCCTTCGTACTCAATTTTCCCCTCCCCATCATTGCTACGGCAACAGCAGAAACTCTTTCATATCTTGTATTTTTTGTAATTATCCGGAGTACAATTCTCTTGTCTTTAGTGTTTTTGTCACTGACCGGAAAAAAAACCCGCATAGTGTTCTTTCTTTTTCTCCTTAGGACCTCTCCCTCCTGTAGGAAGTGTGCTCAACAATCTTGAGGGATTTTACACACCCATTATGATCATTAAAAATTTGTAAAATTAAATGGAGCATAGCGGAAAGAGAGTAATTAACATCATTGTGTTGTGGTGCAAGCATATTGAAATAGGTATATGCTATGAAATAAAAGCTGAATAAAATTTCTGCCTTTCTGTTAACATTCAAACAATATTTTTATCATAACTTTCACTATGGTGAAAATACCGGAATGAAGGATTTGATAAAACGATCAATGGTTTGAATTTAACTACGATAACAGAAAGCATTGCTACAAATTGTGTATGAAATAAATTTGAAATGTTTATAAAATTAAGGGAAAAAACTCGTGACATTTAAATTGAAATCATTAAAAGGATAATTTTCTGCTCTTTGGGATGGTATGTAAATAATCTACGTGCAATATATTTTTCTGAAATTATTTTGAGAAAAACTGACATAAAACGCCGATAATTGGCTTAATTTTCGTTATTTAATTAAATATCTTAGAAAGTAATTTTTGAAAGTTTGAAAAAGCAGAATTAATCTAGGAACGGACCTCAGAATGGCGTGTGCAAATTTCATATCAAGACTATTCACCGTTTATTAGGAGTTCTTGCGACAGATAGACCATCAATACATCTTTTTTCACCTTCGCTTTTTCCTCTTCCTACGATAGGAACTGGACTAAGTAGCCTTGAATGCTTAGCACACACTTATTAGGATCAGTTAAAAATTTGTGAAAATTAAACAAAACATCGAGAGAATAATTCACTAACGTCATTGGATCACTGTGTAACCGTATTAAAAGCTGTAAATGCTACGACAACAGGAAACCGGAAGTGTAAAGTCTCCTTTGTTGTCTATGCTCAAAGAAAGCAATTTCGTATATTGACTTTAATACTGGCAAAAGCCCGCGCGCGAAACAGTAAATTGGCTTAAATTTATTTCTATAAGAATAAAATTATTTTTAGAAATTGCGTTAAATATATTTTTTAAACCTTAATAACAATCAGATAAAACACTTTATCGCAATGGAATTAATATCATTGAAAAGATAATTTCCTGCTCTTTAAAATGACATAAAAATAATTGTTGTCTAATAAATGTTTCAGAAGTTATTGGCGAAAAACGTCTAAGCATTAGGCTTAACAGCGGCTAATTTTTATTTAATTAAATATCTTAAGAACTAATTAACTCTGAAAGTTGAAAATAGCACCGTTGACCTAGAAACGTTCTCTAGAATGTCGCGTGCAAATTTCATGTCGCTACGGTTCACCGTTTAGGAGGAGTTCTTGTGACCGACAGACGGATACATGTATTTTCTGTTTTATATTATAGATATAGCCCTTTTCTCGTCCTAAGACTACAGCGGGAAGCGCCACCTGTTGTGTCACACTTACTTATATAATTCAGAAACTTGAGTATCAGATATTTACGTCGTTCAAAATAAACATACAATTTGTTTCATTCTTTTATCGATCTAGGTTGACAAGTTATTTAATTTTAAAATGAGAGAGTCCATTGTGGGAAACTCTATACATGAGATAAGAGAAAGTAATCATTCTCATTGTACAGAATTATGCAATCGACATTTCTAGATTTCGAATTTACAATTGAAACATATACTAAGTGCGTATGTGTAATTTACCGTGTAGAATTATACCAACTCCGATCCATTGCACAACAGACTACTAATACAGCAATAATTATTATGGTAATTATATAGCATGCTAATTCTTTCTGCAAGTTTTGCATAACCAAATGACAAAATTTACATTTTGAGGTTGTTCTTTATAGCCAGACTGTGCGTCTAAATCGTTTCACAAACCTCTTGCATCTTGGATCATAAAGAATGAAGATAATTCGCCTTGGATTAAAGATAAGACAAAATAAAATCAGTAAGAAATCAATGTATATGCGCAAAATATATTAGACCTATGTAGACATTTTCGAGGTTTTTAAAGAAGGTTTCAAAACTGGAAGGGTTCGAAAAGGTTGCCCCTGAAAACAGCCTTTTAAAGGATAATTTTGCAGTTGATTATTTTAATTTTTAGTCTATTTATTAATTTTTTGATCATTTTCATTAATAGTCAACCATTATTCTCCAGTATTTTTTTTTCTTCGTTCCACTTGACAGGTTGACTTTTGTTATCTATGGAAACTTATAAACCGGACTGCGAACTCTTTTCTTCATCAATCCATCGTTCATCTTTGCCTCACTTTGTTTATATGCTCTATCAAGCAGAGCTCTTCTTTTTCGGAAAATATTTTTCTAATGTCGTGCCGAACATCATATTTGAATTTCCTTTTCTCAGATTTCTTAAAAGCCTTCAATGTTTTAAATTTAACGCTAAACACTTTGGACGACTCTCGATTTGAAGTTTTCTTTTCTCCTTCAGCACAAACATTTTATTAAGCTATTATTAAGCTTCAGGATTAATGTTTTCACGTTTCTTCCCCGACTTGCTGAATGACATGGAGTTATAACCAGAGAAAGATAATGTTAACTAGCATCATGTGCATCGGATCAGTGATCCACGGTAGGGATGTGTTGTGATCTATGATATAAGATGAGAAAGTTTACGGTTCTAAGACGTGGTACTCTTTGCAGGCTAGGTTTTAACTTACAAATAACATGTACTTTTACATACCAAATTATATTGCACAAACTGGAATATGGAGGAAATACTAAAACAATTCTTGAAGTTTGTAAATAACGAATTATTTTTCAAAAAGTTTGCTTTTTACATTGAAAAAACAATTTCATAATTGTACTCATAAGAAGTCCTGAATTCAACTGTAATAGCAACCCATTCCGAGATAGGGGTTAATGATCCAAGGTACGCTTTGTCCATATACAAAAGTCTCCCTTACCTCTGTCTACTTATAAAGAATCAAAATTTTCACGGTATCTCATTTTTGAATTGTCTAAACTCGGCATAAGAAATTGTTTGATACGCCAGATTTAAACTTTAATCCAAATTCTTTTTTCAAATGATTTCCACCTAATTTATCTTACGATATGATTAATTTTTCTACATCGGATATTAGGAAATATATAACATTTAAAATTTTTCCTAATATTTCTGCAGGTAGAATAATAAGATTGTTTTAAGTAAACAACAGATGCATTTTTCTTTCTACCTCTTATAAACAAATCCTCTCTTTTTTAAAAAAAATTTCACAGTCATCAAATGCGACCGGATTTTTAAATGAAATAATACATCTACAGCTATCATTTTTTTAAATCAGAAGAAAATAATAATTCTTTTTTGTGTTTATCATATAATTCTAATAATTTTTCCTTTTAAATTTCTTACCTTTTATTTATAACATTATCTCTTTCTGTATCTTCTATAATTGTATATATTTACTCAAACTTCACGCCACAAGATGGGCCTTTTTTTTCTTAAGAAAAGTCTGATAACAATCAAGAACATTGAAAACAATAATAATAGCATAGTGAAGCATAATATAATTTTGTTCTTATTGTAGCCCTAGTTCATAATTACTCTTAGCACAGTTTATTTTTTTGGTTTAATGTGTGAAGAAAATCACAGCGATGTAAATGTACAGATTTATTTTATATCTAATAGCAAGTGTATAAAAGGATTTAAACACACTTTACATACATGATACAATTCATGACAAGAGAATTATCTGGATTCTATAAAAGGTATATGTCAATGTGTTCAAAGATTACCATGCATGTTATCAAATAACGCTTGGATTATTTACTATTTTGATCTATATTATCGAGAATCCAAGATATTCAGGGAAATAAGTACACTGTGGGGTCCTCAGAGACCGCCAATTCCCACGAGACCGAGTGACCAGACCCCCCAGCGAGCTAGCCGAAAGCGAAAGGAGGAAGGAAGCCGATGTCGTGAAAACGATCCTGAATTACATAACCCGGAGGGTTTTGCAGGGACCGTGTCGACTGACCATTGAAAGATCACCTAAGTTGACAGACAAAAGGAACTGATTGCATTGTGGCTCTTGCCAATGATGAAGCGGGAAGGGGACCGCATGCTTGTGGTTCGTGAAATTGTTCGTCACCCGGACAAATCATGGACACTTAACCTTTCAGCCATGCCTCAGAGAGCAGGGTCAAAGGTGTTCTTAAACTGGAATTTGGATTCGAGAGGGAGATTCGGAGGGAGAGTCGATTCGAGTTTAGGATTCGATTCTCGTGATCGACTTTTGAAGTCATGTCTCAGCCGAGACTCTGTACTTGTTCGGGCGCCTAGTCCCGTGAAACCGATACGCCAAACCTTGGCTGAATAAGCTCTTAGAGAGCTGGAAAGCATCTGAGGAATTCTTCGGAATTTGTCTCGAAAAGTGAACGTGCAATACTTCACTGCCATTTACCTACCTCGGTAACCGATATAACTCTTTGGAAGTTATAGCAACTATTTGAGCGGTCTATTCCCTCAATTCACTATTTCCGGCCATCGGACATTGAACTCGTCCTGAGTAGAACTCTACTGTAATTTTCAGTTGTCTTACGAGCAGATTCACATCTAATCTGCGATTCATTCCAGATTGAACTTTGACTTGATTTACGCTATCTCATCCTGAGTCAGGCAGAATTAATGATTGATATTAATTTGTATATTTCTTGTAAATAATTCAGTAACCAAGAAGCTTTAATTAAAATTAATATCCTGTTATTGCTGTGTCTTATGATATCTTATCATAACTCAGTATCACTGGGCTAAGACCCTACAACACCAATCAGTTCACAAGATAAAATTCATGTGTTAAAAGATATAAACGGAATTAGTTTTCTGGATTATATAATAAAATCATATACAGTGGATAAAAAATGTTTCCGTATGCAGCTATGACCGTAAAAGAAAGTTTAATTTGCCGTACAAAATCCTTTGTGAACAAAATAAAAATTCACAAATTGGTTCAATACAATTGCATAAATTATGTATGAATGTCATAAAGATAAAATATCGAAATAATTAAATAAAAAAATTAAAGAAACAAAGAAGGCCACTAATGAGAAACAATTAAAAAGTTTATCTTCTGTATTTACATAGTTTATGAAAGATTCTTCTCATGTTAACCAAGTTATATTTAATGGTTGGTAGGCCTTTCTTTAGACTTTATTACTTCTCTCAAGGGCATGACTCCTTCTGGTTTTTTTGTAATTCGTTTGTTTGTTTGTTTCATGCGAAATGTTGTTTAAATGTCCTCAATGGCACATTTTAGTTCAACCTTGTTCTTAATGTCATATTTTTTGAGTTCACGACCGATTTCTCCCCATAAATCTCTGATTGGATTTAAATAGGGAGACTGGGGTGGTTTATGAAGCTACTGTTTAATATGATAGATGCACCATTCTTCACAAACCTTGGAAGTGTGTTTAAGATGGATGTCCTGCTGGAAAAGAAATGCAGTATCAAGGGACAATTTTTCTGCGCTGATTAAATCTTTTACTCTCGAATGTCAAGACTCATGTGCCTGTCCATATTTCTTTATATCAAAAATAAATTACCAAGAACAGCAGCACTCATGCACACCCACACCATGACCAACCTCTGAGTTAGCAGCTGTTGACTATCTAGCCCATGGAACATACATTTTTATTCGTCACTATAAGGTACATATTCCCAGGAAGATAAAAAAAACTTTCTTATATGTTTCTTTCCAAACTCGAGGCGCCTTTTTCTGTTACTGAGATTTGCACTTACTGGCCAAAAGTATTGCAAGATTTGAAAAATGAGAAACATTTGGAGTTAATTTGAATACAATGGTTCACAACCTGTTATGGAGAATGGTGGGAACTCACATTTTACAATGAAGTTTTGTAACTATGAAGTTAGGGGTCCGTCCACAATTTTATGAAGACGAAAATGATTTGGGCTCGCCCCGTTTCACAGTAAGCTGCTGATGTCTAGAAACTTTCATCAATAGTTTTGCTTCTCATATGATGCATTTTCATAAAAATATAATGAATATCTGGGAAGATATAAAAGTTTCTTTAAAACACCCTAAATTTTTTGCAAGTTTTTTGCTTATAACATGAAAGGTTTTACACCAAATTTTGTGAAACTTACAGAACACTCGACAATGTGTTAGAAAAACATTTTATTAAAATTTGAAGTAAATGTATTGAATATTTCAGCAAATATAAGTGTTTCTATAAAATACTTTTTAACTGCGCATACGCGAAATGTAGCTTAATTTTCTTTCCATAACTTCAAAGTCAGATATATAAGTCAATTTATATAAAAATTCAACTTAAATATCATTAAGATTTATAAAGCTGTTGGTTTACAGCTAGCAAAATTTCTGTTTATTCTAAGAGAAAAAAAATGATCTGTGCTTTCCAAAAATCAATATTTTTTAAACTTGAATCTTCGAGAAATAATCGTTGAATTGCAATTTTAATTACATATTTAATTTATAAGTACACATGTATTCAAGTTTCATAAAATTCATTATTGCTTTTCGAAGAACTTCCCGAATATTCATCATATTTTTATGAAAATGCATGTAAGCAATGTGCGTCAGAAGCAAAGAGATTAATAAAAGTTTCAAAATATTATCAGCTTACTGTGAAATGGGGTGAGCCCAAATCATTTTCGTCTTCATCAATTTGTGGAGAACACCCTAAATGCCCTAGTCACAAAATCTTGATTATAAAATGTGAGTTCCCGCGATTCTCCACAACTGGTTGTGTATTATTGTATTCCAATTAACTCCAAATGTTTCGCATTTTAAAAATCTAGCAATACTTTTGGCCAGTATATATAAAAGTGTACCAGATTATAATGAACATGCTTACGGGCCGCATGTTCATTATAATCTGGTTTTTTAATGATATTTTTCATCATATGAGTTGTCGCTTCAGTGCTGCAATCTGTCTTTTAAATCAGCTGCTACTTCAGGTGCACCTATTAGTGAATTACCTTGTACCTTACGAATGATATTTCTTTCATGCAAGCGATTTAACTGCGGATGCCTTCAGGATCGATCACTATCCTCAAACGTGTGAAGCTCACGATGTCTTTTAATAATACATGTATTACAGTAATACATGTAATGTATATTATACTGTAGACTTCGATTTTTTTAACGATTTCATCAATGTTATTCATTAGATAATATTTCATTTCATAACTGAATCACCAACTCACGATTAACTGTAGAAATTTAAATTTTAAGACGATTTACTGCAATCTAGAATTAAATGAGAGCTGATATCATGCCTACGTACGATCCGCTCCAGTTTTAAACTTTCCTGCTGGTCATTTGTAGAAGACTTCAGTATGAATTTGCACATTGCGTACGGAAACGTTTTTGTATGATACTTCGTAATATCTTTTAAACTTTTGAATTAAAACATTTGTCATGTTTTTTAAAAACAGTCATTTATTATAAACTCATTTTAAAGACTAAAATTACGCTGGTATCAGCAGTTACTGAAGGTATGAAGCAAAGATTAGAAAATATGTAATTCGAAACTTTAGTTTCCTCACAGTGACATTTTTTATCCACTGCTCTCCATGCACTCTCACATTCAGACTTTATAATTTACATTCTCAGAAAAAATAAAACCTAAACAGCCATTAACCAAACATATTGGTTATCTCCCTGAAATTTAGTTTTAAATAACGTACATTTTACCTTGACAGCTTTACTTTTGAACGCCTAATAATCATAACATTTGATGAAAAAATATTACTTAATCAAAAGGCTTATTCACTAAAATCTGACATGAAAGGAAAATAGATTCTGTTACAAATATATTACAGAAAAATATGCACAGTTTAGGAACTAAAACCTCAGATATGTCTGCCATAAATTAAGCAACGTCTATTTCTGAACGTCAATTATTATTAACAAAAACTTATTCATAGTTCCATTATTATAAAATTTAAAAAAAATGGAGAACATTTTATTTGCTAACTTATATGGATTTTACTGACGTTCGAGAGCTAATGACAAGTTGGACAATGGCTAATCCGGATCAGTATAAGGTAAACGGGATTGGTTGACAGTTAGAAATCCTTTAGATGACTTAAATAGGCAAATTTTTAGGATCTTAGAATTTTGGAAGGTAGTGTCGAAGTCTAGAAAGTCATTGGTCGCTGTAAATAGGGAGCACTTTGCTTCTTGGGGAGAAGGAAACTTTACTTCCCCTTTTTAAATTTCATAATACTGTTTAAAACGCTTCTTGGAATGCATGCGGTATTTAAACAGATGCTTACAGTTGTCATCATGTTTTGTAGATGTTCGGCCTAGACAGGGTGATGCCATTTTTGTCTGACGGCACCCAAGTGATCTTCTCCCCATTATCTTTTTTCCATCGATGCTATTTGGGATTAAGGTGTTGGCCTCATGCAACTCTAATGCTAAATTTCATACTTCTGAAATTGAGGAGGAATTTTCTGCCAAAGTAATTTTCAGTTCTCGCTTGCTATGGTTAAGGGTCTCAGGCGTAACTGCTTGCGCCTTCGGCAAATCTCTTTTTACCACGCAGACTAACAGAAAGTTTTTTATGAGTCCAAATGATTCTAGGCATCCGTTCAGCTTGATGATCAGCAATTATTCTGCCCTGACGCCTCACATTTTTGCTATATTTCTCGCATCCTGTATCCTTGTCACGTGACATTCTTTTGATAGATTTCATTGGCTTGCGCGGTCACACTTGACAAAACTAACGCACATAAGAAGTGGCAGGTGTTCACGACATGTAATCAATCATTTATTTTCCGAAGAGAAGTCTAGCTCTCGAACAGTAAAAAGTCTAAAAGCACCAAATAATCTCATGAATTCTTAGTTAGGAAGTTATGGGAGGAAAACAACTTTCATGTTTCGCTTTTAAGCTTTTAAATTACCACTAATTTTCACAAAACAACAACAAATAAATAATGAAGCAAAAGTCGTGAAATTTCAGTTTAGAATCTATGTTCAGGAAGACGCATTTCAAAATTTTTACAAAAAAGCTTTAAATGCAAATTAAAGTTTTGAAACAATATTTTTTGCTTACAACCAAAGGGACGCATAAGTAAATGATTATTATAACATTTTTACACGAATTCAAAGAAATATCAGTTCCAATAAACTTATACAGTGGGGCTAGGTGCAAGAGAGGAATGCCATAAAAGAACCTAAAGTAGCTGAGAAATTCTTATTTAAAGTTTCTAAATTATATAAAAGGGGTTTTGAGTAGCACCCTTAAAGTACTGATATCTTGATAATCGAATAACATGCGTTCAAAAGATTTGTTGAGCCCACAACCTTGCTTTGTCAATACATTTTAGATTTTAAATAATTCGTGTGATTATATCAATTTAGTAACGAATCGATAATAAGACCGAGATATGTTAGGTAACTGGAAATATAGCTTAATCATTTATAAAATATTTATTTTAAAAATAGGATTTCTAGCAAAAGTGGTCTTGGAAGAACGCAGAGGTTTATTCCCGAAAGAAATAGCCCGATACTGTCATGATAAATAGTTAATTTAGGATTTAAACGTTTTTGATTTCATAATTTTAATAATTCATTGAAGTTTTTTTCTTAAATTTTTTCTATTTGTACCATAAGTAAAAAGCGTCAGATTATCCGCAAAAGATTGAACAAATATCTTTCAGAATTAAGGGATAATTAAAATAAAAATAAGAAGAGGAAAGGCAGAATTATCTCAAGGACAGAAAGGACAATATAATTATTTATAAAATTATTTATTGTTATATTTATGTATAGATTCATTATTTTCGGCATTGAAATAATGTTATTAGTTTGCCGTAATTTGGTTTCACTTTGGTCCTATTTCATTCAGTAATGGAGATATACAGATTTTATGCGTTTCATTAATTTTTTTTAACTTAAAAAGTAATAAACTTTAAAACCTACAGTATTATAATTTAAAAGTCAATAGTTCAACGAATAAATGTACGGAGACATATTTAAAAATTTTCTTTAACGAACAATCACTCAATAAATAAATACAAGAAAAGAACTCCATTATATTCCGCTGCTATAAAATTTCAGATTTATGACACGATACTCTTTACCTCTGGTTAGCAAAATATTATGACCAACAGATCAGCTACCCCTAACTTTGTAGTATTCCCCAAATAGTGACTTATCTTGCTTTATAACTACGATGACACACTTATTACCTATTGTCCCAACTAAAAACTCGAGGCCATGCCGTATAACGCCGTCAGCAGCCTCAGAAAACAACCAAACGATACTACTGGGCTGCTGATATTCGTAAAGTTCCAGCAAATATCAGCCGATAGTTCAAAAATTGGCCACTGCCCAGATTTTAGCTCCGAATCGTTAAAGCTGCTCTCACCCACTATAATCTAAAGGGTATGTATCAATAAGTAAGGAGCACAGATTAAAGAGATATAAGTAAGAGAAACGTAGATAAACAGATTTTACATGTTTTTTAATCATTTTTTTAATTTTAAAAATTAATAAACCTTAAAACCTACAGTATTATAATTTAAAAGTCAGTAGTACAAATAATAAATGTACATGGAATTTATTTAAAAATATTCATTAACAAATGAACAGAAAATAAAGAAACTCCATTAAACTCCTCTCCCATAAAATTTAATATTTATGATACGATGCACTTTGCCTCGTGCATACAGTAATACAATTAAACTTAAACCACTTTTGGAAATATTAGAACTACGATCGAGTTCCATAACCTGATCGTAGACAAATGTAGAAGTTCTTGTTAAGAATTAATTTTAAGTAAGTTAATTAAGTTAAGAATTGATTTAAATAAGTTAAAATATAACGCAATGTAATTATTAACATTGGGTCAAATCTAGTGATCGTGGAGCCCGCATTCTTGGCGAGCCCTGAGGGAGATTTCTTTGCATGGGGATTTATAAAATCCGAGGTGTACCAGGTGAAAATACGCAACATTGAACAGCGTAAACGACGGATTGCAGCCGCAATTTAGGAAATTACATCAGCTATGTTGCGCCATGTTTTCCGGAAAACTGTGGGACGCTGGGAGCTGTGCCAAGATGTGCAGTCTGTAAAGTCTAAAAACCCCAAATAATCTCATGAATGAAGCTTTTAAATGGACACATTGAAACATTGGCACATTGAAATGTACTAAAGGTGTGTCCCGGTATGATATATGTTTGATTAATAATGCAATTTATGCAATAAAACGGGATTATCACAAGAATGCATAGTCAATTTATAATCACCCTCTATAACACAGTGTAATTATTAACATGGTGAATAGGAAATGAAGACCCAAATTAGCTATTATGAAGTAAGTTAAAATAACACAATGCAATTATTAATATTGGGAATACGAAAGGAAGACCGAAGTTATCCATGATAAAGTAAGTTAAGAAATAAACCAACATAATAATTAAGACTGGGAATAGGAAATAAAGACCTAAGTTATCTATAAGGTTAAGTCGTCTTGCTATTTGTTCTGTTGGCCACACATCAGTACTAATATATAGATATTGATCTTTCTTTAGAAACGATGAATTGAGTTAAAATATAACACAACATAACTATAAGCACTAGGAATAGGAAATAGAGACCCAAGGTTAGCTGCAAGGTGAGGCCATATTGCTTATGATATTCTGTTGGCCACACATCAGTACTAATGAATAGATCTTGATCTCTGTTTGGACTAGGCGAAAGTAGAAGGTGAGGGAGAGGCTGAATATGGAGGTGACAAGGAAACGGGTTCCACGGGAAGAAAGGTGCCATCTCATAGGGCAACAGATACCCAAGAATCTGTAAAGATTTATAAAACAAATGATTCATTTCACATGGAGAAAAAACTGGAAATGTCAGTGAAATAATAAAATGAGCGAATTTTTTAAATTTTTATATATACGAGGGCAATCCGATAAGAAAGGTCAGGGCGAAATTACACTGACGATTATAATTCTTTAAAATATTAAATACATTTCATAAAAACTTCATAATATTGTTTATTTCTCCGGCATAATCTTCGTAAACGTTGAGACATTTATCCCATCATGAAATTAGTTTGTACATCCCTTCATGGTTCTGCTGTTTGGCAAGTTGCTTGAAGTATTCCAGAACGGTATTTTTCAAATCCTTCTTATACTCAAAGCATTTTTCCCGCAAAAAATTCTTTAAAAGTCAAAATAAATGAAAATCCTAGGGGGCTAAATTTAGACTATAGGGTGCATGTTGCAGGACCTCCCATTTCAGTTGTTCCAATCACGCTTTGGTTTGCATTGACGTATGGGCGATGTGCAAAAGATTAAATCCTTTGCGTAATCGTCCTGGCCTTTTCTTTTTACATACTGTATGAGATTTTTGGAGAGTTTTGGTGGGAAACGCATTATAAGATCAGGAGGAGTTGCAAAATACCGTTCTGGAATACTTCAATCAATTTCACAATCAGCAGTACCACGAAGGGATGTTTAAACGAGTGTCAGCTGGGATAAATGTTTGAAAATTAACGAAGATTATGTCGGGAAATAAATACAAGTATGTATTTTTTGTGAGATGTATTAAATATTTTCCAGAATTATAATTTAATTTTCAGAGTAATTTCACCCTGTACTTTTATTATCGGATAGCCCTCGTACCTTTCTTAGATTTCCATAAATGCTATGTAAAAAACTTTTATATATTCAGAGAATAAGTTTAATTAAATTTCTGAATGTTCTTCAATTTATAATCTATAATACTATTAATTCTTTGCTGCACAGTTTAAAAATTTTTTTCCCTGAGTAGGGAAATGTAGGGTAAAACTGGGTAGCGAAGTCTTAAAGACCTTTTGGAGCTAAAATATTCAACATCGAACTATCCAATTTTTTTTGAAATCTTCATTGTTTATCGGAGTACAATATATCTTTCCAGAAAAGTCAGTTTCATTACTTATTTTATCAATGATTTTTTTTATAAAAAATAGTCCTATTACCCGGTTTTACCCCACTAGTGATGTAAAACCAGGTACATATGTTAAGGTCATGGGAAATTAGGAAAACTCGATTTTCAGTGGTAAAGTTGCAATCATTTTTATTTTATATGCCAATTTAAGAATATTAGTTACAAAATTCTTATTTAATGCAGTTGTCTTCTTCCTCCGCGCCTCTACAGCTTTGTTGGGCACATCTAAGACAGCTTTTGCATTGCTTATTTATTTAAATTAGAAGATGGATCGTTAAAATATAAACAATCAACGACTGATGTGTTTTTATCGTCTTCATCGGAGGAATCATCAATACTGACTGTCCCGGTCTTACATCACTTAGAGTACCCGGTTTTACCCCGAGTGCTGAGGTTTTAAAAAACTAAATAGAGCCACGAATTATTGAAGTAAATCTTTATTGTTAGATAGGGTATAAATACTTAGTAAACGTATAATAATCTGGACTAAATGTAGTTTTTAGAACTGTAATTATTTTTAAGTAAGGATAGTTTAAAATCAAACGAACATTAGAGAGCTGACGTCTTAACTCAAATAAACCTTCACAGAGGCAATGAATTCAACATCTACAACATGCCGCTATGATTGTTTCTTTTTCTTGACTAGCAGAGTGTAATTCAGTATCAGCTATCTGCTAAGTAGGATAAATAAAAATGTGAGATTGAAGTTAAAAGTGTTCGGTTTTGCCCCACTGTGTAATGTATATGGAAATCCAAAAAAATTACTTTAAATATTAAATTTCTGACAACAATAAATGCATTTAAAAAATTGTGATTTTTTTAATTAAAATGTCTCTATCAAAACCTCTCCTGAATTAAGTCCCTAAATTAATAATTTGATTTATAAATTATTGAATTACTGAAAAAGACAATAGAAAAAGTAGAAACAAATGTATTACTTAGCTTCATTATTATTAAGCTTCACATACACTGGAGTCCAAAATTTAAGCAACATTCTCACATTTTACATAGAAGATTCGGTCAGGAGGGCATTTAGGAAGTTGACCAGAAAATTATAAGGCTGAAAATCGATTTCGACTCATCTCGTTTCAGAGAAGCACATAATGAATTGAAACTTTCACAAATGGTTTTATTTTATGCGTATATTATTAAAATGCATTTTCATAAAAATAACACTAATATTCGGGAAAATATAAAGATTTATTTAAAAAATCCTATATCTTCCCACATGTTTTTTGCTTGTAACATGCAAAGTTTTCAACCAAATTGCACAAAACTTCCAGAATACGTAACAATATAATAAGAGAAGCTCTGCATTAAAATTTGAAGTAGATACCCATAATAGTAGAGGAAATATTAACATTTGTAGTACAAATAATATTTTAATGCACATGTGCGAAAAGTAGCGTAATTTTTCTTTTATAATTTAGGAAGCCAGTATAAGGCATTTTATATGACAATTCATTTTTGTTACCGTTAAGATTCAAAAAGATATAAGTATTGCAAGAGCTTACTTGCTTTGTTTTCTGAAAGAAACGAAATAATGAGGGTTTTTCCAAAAATTTAAATTTTTTATAAGCTTCAATCTTCGAACTGTAATATTGGATTTTTTGAATGTTGAATTTTCTGAATACTATATACTCATAAATTAAATAAATAATTTAAATTGCTGTTCGTCAATTATTATTTGAATATTCAAGTTTAAAAAATATTAATTTCTGGTCAAACCCTAGTCACATTTGCTCAAACTGCATGTTACTTTTGCTACATGCTACTTTTACGAAAAAGCATGTAAACCTTATGCACATCAAACAAACCATTGATGAAATTTTCAACTCATTATTTGCTTTCTGTGAAACCGGATGAGTCGAAACCCTTTTTTTATCTTCATAACTTTTTGGTCCCCCCCCCCTAATTTTTCCACGTGATCCAATTTTCATTGTAAAATGCGAGTTCCAACGACTATATGTCTCACGATTCTCTGAAACTAGTCGCGAACCATTTCATCCATAATAACTCCAAATTTTCGTATCTTAAGAATTTTGCTTAACTTTTGGACACCAGTGTAGTAATTTAATTGTTCCTGAATCATTAAAATTAATGTAACAGTAAAAAAAAATAGCATGAGCCATTTTTACCTGTCAACAGAGATTGCGAATAAGCTGTAGACAGACGCACATACTGTTGCTCCTTGAAGATAGGATAGGGTTTTGTTCAGGAACATCAATGCTATGAAGAGAAATTTTTAGTTCAAAACCACCACCACACCAAAACCCAATTGTAAAAATTAAGATTTTCCAAATTGGGAAACAAACAAGCAGCATTAATCTTATTAATTAAAAAAATGTTGCATACGTTTCAAGGAAAACACATGTCAGGAATTATTAATTTAAAAATCTAGATTTCGGTTGCGAATATGAAAAAATTACTACCGCCTTTGGCTATCAGCTGTCCGTTCGTAATATGAATAGCACGTAACTGTACTTTACTTCCAAAATGGCGAATTCGGTCCAGTTGCTAATGCTGGGGGAGTCTTTCAAAGTTTTATTTCGCGATTTCTCTCAAAAATAAAGGGCGATCGTGGATAGGGAATAATTTATGACGTATATAGGGCCATAAGATTTTATAAAAAAAAATGAAAAATTAGCGAAATCGCTATTGTAGTTAGGAGTTGGGATATACTCTCTCCATGTTTTTCTTCTATACAGAATGTGCAGTGAAGTACTGTTTTAGAGATTTATCTCGAAAATGAAGGGCATGGGGAACAAGTGACCATCCCCGGGAAGTCAGTATGTCTGTCTTTCTTCGCTAATGTGAACACGATAACTCAGAAACTTAAAAAGCGGGATGCATAAAATTTGGTATACAGTTTTATCATCAAACATGTAGGTCCGTATCAAAATTTGGACCAAATCCATTGAGGGGTTCACTGTCTGTATAATCGCATGCTTGTGTACACGATAACTCATTAACACAAAGACTTCGATAAATAAAATTTGATGTGTAGACTTCTAACCTTAATTGTAGACCAGTGTCCAGTTTTGGTTTCAATCGCTTGAATAAAGGCTTTCAAATTGCATATTCCGTTTTCTTTATTTTACTATGACGCAAAAATCCTCGCCATATCGTGTATGGAATTCGACCTTCGTAAACTTGGCTCTATTTTACTAATTTGGCGTATTGTATCTCCCTTGCATTCTTAACCCTTTCGTATTGCAGCGTTCTGCGAACACAATATTATTAACACTCGTGGACTCCTCAATTTTTAGGCGAGGGGAGTCGGGTAGGACACCTTTGTCAGAAAGTATAGGAGAAAGTTTAGGAGAGATCCCCCCCCCCCCCTGGTTTTAAGACAAGATTTAAATCCCACCCAAGCCGAAGCCACACGGGAAATGGATGAGCTTGTTAGGTCTCACACCCTTTAGGATAGGCTTGATCGGTGTGGGTCTCTATATACCAGGAAGTTCCACTTCATGTTTTTAATTTCTGTTGTAATTTAATTTTAACAAATTCTTTTATATTCTATTTAGAAGACCGAATGCTTCTGCCAATTACCAATATCCAGATAGCAACGAAAGCTTGTCTAAAAGGTTTTCGAAACCTTTTCGTCGTCAAGGGTAAAGGGTTATCGCAAAGCTTTCCATGACAAGGGTTGTACTTTTCGGCAAGGTAGCGGAAAGGTTCGCTAGTCAACAAGAAACAAGGTTTTCTGTAAGATTTCCCCAAGTTTTTATTACAAGCTTGTTTAGGGCTTTCCTCAAACTTGTATTAGGCCTTTCAGAAGGTTCTTAAGAGCCCTCCTTCGGCGGACAAAATAGAACCCCCCTTCGAAGCCGTACTCCTACAGAGGGGTCCAACTCCCTTTTTTACCCTTCTTATGACGTCATCTTAGTCCAACTTAAAGTTATCTGGAATGTCAGTTAAGTAGATTAATTAGGAATTTTAATTATTCAAAGCTTAATTATTAATTTGATTAATCTAATTTTTAATTGAACTTATTTGTACGATTTCGTTGTAGATTGTGACAAAACTTCACATTCCTCCGAACCGGGAATCGAACTCGCGTTCATAGAGCTGGAATGCAAACGCAATAACCACTATACCAGACGGGGCTACACACGATGGGACAGGTGGTTCATAAAAAG
The DNA here is from genome assembly GCA_013235015.1 of Araneus ventricosus. NCBI lineage: Eukaryota > Metazoa > Arthropoda > Arachnida > Araneae > Araneidae > Araneus > Araneus ventricosus. Next base: position 19,252 of record BGPR01027618.1, read on the forward strand.
CTTTCCTACTTCAATTTTTGCAGGAATGGTTTCCGAAACGGTTTGCGCGGAAATGCTTTCGTGGACTTGTCGTGCAACCCTTGTCGGTGAGGTAGTTCATCAAAAGCTTTCCTATATAATCCTTGCGGCAATGGTTTCCGAAACGGTTTGAAACCTTCTTTGCTATCTGGGATACCGAGTATTTTTATATTTTAAATTTTTTGTATCTTTTTATGTATTTTTTTCTGTACCTTGTATTTTGATGTTTTCCACTTTGCGCCTTAGTTTTTTTTATTTTATTTTTATTTCTTTTTCCCTTTATTTGTGTTGTAAAATGTTTTTGCATGCTTTTGGTACTGTTTTTTCTGTGCTGGGTTTCTTCAGTTTCTTTGTTTCAATTTTTGTTGTGCCGTTAAGTTGTGTTGTTATGTTACGCCGTATTGTTGTCAATGATGCATTTTCTTTTATTTAAATTAGTGTGAAATCTCTTTTTTATATTTGTCATCTGTAACTTCTACCATTTACTATGTCTGTATTTTATTTCTTTCTCTACTTTTTTATATTTCTCTACGGGCATCGCATTTCTATTAATTTATCTTTTTTCATTTAATTGGCAACGTTTAAATTTTTAAAACTTAAATTTTCCTTCAAAATTTGATGTAAATTTTGTTTCCATTTTCAACATGTCTGTTTGTCTGTCTGCTAGAGAGAATCAACCTGCATTCTAAAACCTTAAGATTGTGTCGGCATTCCTGGGTATTGAATGAATAAACTTATCTAACAAGAGGGTTTTTTAGGAAACTACAGACGACCTAACAGAACTAAATTCGAGGACCAGCAGCTGGCTTTTTCACACCAAGGACAGAGACAAAGTCAGAAACGGTAGAACAAAAGATCTGCTCTGACCTCCCAACGATTAAAGGATCGTCAACTCAGCCGGCTACCTAGAATTTCTTAAGGACGCTGAAGATTTCTTTGTACTTCAGTCCATTGGTTTCCTCTATTTCCTCCGAATAAAATCAATACGGATGAAAACGTGATGCACAACTGTCGCTGTGGGATCACAAAATTAACTCGTAATTTAAGAAAACAGAATATATTTATTTCACAGTTATATGGAATCTTTACCTGAACCCCTGGATCTCCAAGTAATTTTATTTTTACATAGTAAGTATGCTAAACATAACCAAAACTAAAACAAACTGATTCAATTCCAAGCATTTTCAGCTTAATAAAACAGTCACCCGCGGATGAAGATGTTGAAACCGGAAAGTTATAAATGGTGTCAACCTGTTCACAACCTCTTTACTTCCGTCCATTGGTTTCTTCTTTTCCCTCCGAATAAAATCAA
>BGPR01027619.1:0-20581 GCA_013235015.1 Araneus ventricosus
CACAAGATAAGCATTTTATTATCAGTAGGTAAGGTCATTCGAAGTGGCACATGTTTATTTGCCTTTCTCTCCTTCGCTTTATAGGTTTACTAGCTGTTACCCGCGACTTCGTGCGCGAAGAATTTGAATTGTTAATTTTTTTTAATTCACGAATGTAAATGTTTCGTTATATGTAGAAAGGGGAAATTAAAAGTTCTGACGGTTGATAATACATAATTGGACGACTAACAGGAGTGTACTGTACATGTGTCTGCTGTTATAGTTAGGTAAATGATAATTTTAAAGGGAATTGTTATCTTTTGAACTGGGATTGTAAATCCTTCTGTATTATCGGAATGCGTGGAATTTATCACTTTCTCCTCTCGCTATGCCAGTCATATCAGTATCTAGCACGACGTTTGGTCCTAAGTGTGTAATTTGAAACCATGTGCCATTGCGCAGTCTCGGTACATCGAGGTTACGTATGAATAGTTCTGGCATACCGAATTTTAATATCAGCTTGTCGGAAGGTATCCCTGACAATTCTATGGGGTTGAAGAACTCTAAAGAATATGATTTTACTTGCTATTGCCCATTACCGTATCTACAGATAGATATTCTGTAATACATCCCTCCATTTGTGAAGTATTTTTTTTTTCATTTATCCGATCTAAACTTTCATTAGTCAGTGCCAAAATTACCCATTCAACAACCAATCTCTATTCCTCTTATTAGCTTGTATGGCAGGATAAACCTTGCTTATCAGTTCCTCTGTATTGTGAACAATTTTGAAGAATCCTAGTTTAATACACTGTTTGAATCTCTAGCAGTCCCCAAATCTATTTGGCAACAGTATCAAGCGCCAATTTCGAATCAGTTCTTTCTTCAGTAAACAAAACGTTGAATTCCGTGTTCTTTGAGTTTATGAAATTCTTTCTTTTTAAAACGGCTCTTGTTTCTTTCTTTTAGGCATTTAAAAACAAAATATTATCAGAAATTTAAGAAAAATCGCAAACTGATTAGGTATTTTCTTTAAACTAAATAAACAGTTTTTTTATGAGTCTCGTTCTTTCAGTTCTCAGTTCAATGATTGAAATGCAATTCACGTGTTTTATATTTTTGTTCTTTAGCTTGCTTGTACCACGACTAATTTTAATGCATTTTGGTAAGACTTTCAGAATAACATATCTTTGTCTTTCTTTGGGCATTTATAAAGTAAATAATTTAAGAAATTTAAGAAAAATCACTAACTGGTTAAGTATTTTCGAAAAACTAAATAAAACAATTTTTCGCCGCCGCATTTTCCGTTGTTCGGGAATTAAAAAACATTCAATGACCTTACACACTAATTAGGATTGAAATTAAACGCGAAAAATCGCATTGTAATCAAACTGACTTCTATGGATTATTGCACGTGTATAGTAAAAGTTGTGTGTACTTAAAAAATAAAAACGGTAGTAAGAACATTGTCTTTGAATTAATGTTCAAATAAAAGCAATATTTTCTTAATCACGCAGCACGTGCGTTTCTTCCTCTGTTAATGAAACACGCGACAGGAGAATTTGATAAATAGTAAATTGGTCTGAACTTATTATTATAAGAATAGAAAGTATTGTTAAATATTGCGTTAAAATATATTTTTAAACGTTAATAACAATCAGAGAAAATACTTTATCCCAATGGAATTAATATCATTAAAAAGCTAAGTTTCTGCTCTTTAAGATGGAGTAAAAATTATTTTCTTGCAATAAATATTTCAGAAGTTACTGGCAAAAACAGTCTAAGCATTAGGCTTAACAGCGGCTAATTTTAGTTATTTAATTAAATATCTTAAGAACTAATTAACTCTGAAAATTGAAAAAAGCACCGTTGACCTAGAAATGTGTTCTAGAATGTCATGTGCAAATTTCATGTCGCTACGGCACACCGTTTAGGAGGAGTTCTTGCGACCGACAGACAGACAGATACATGTATTTTCTGCTTTATATTATAGACTAGCTGATATGCCCGGCGTTGCTCGGGATAAAAATATTTTCAAGAATCTCGTAGTCCTTCGTACTCAATTTTCCCCTCCCCATCATTGCTACGGCAACAGCAGAAACTCTTTCATATCTTGTATTTTTTGTAATTATCCGGAGTACAATTCTCTTGTCTTTAGTGTTTTTGTCACTGACCGGAAAAAAAACCCGCATAGTGTTCTTTCTTTTTCTCCTTAGGACCTCTCCCTCCTGTAGGAAGTGTGCTCAACAATCTTGAGGGATTTTACACACCCATTATGATCATTAAAAATTTGTAAAATTAAATGGAGCATAGCGGAAAGAGAGTAATTAACATCATTGTGTTGTGGTGCAAGCATATTGAAATAGGTATATGCTATGAAATAAAAGCTGAATAAAATTTCTGCCTTTCTGTTAACATTCAAACAATATTTTTATCATAACTTTCACTATGGTGAAAATACCGGAATGAAGGATTTGATAAAACGATCAATGGTTTGAATTTAACTACGATAACAGAAAGCATTGCTACAAATTGTGTATGAAATAAATTTGAAATGTTTATAAAATTAAGGGAAAAAACTCGTGACATTTAAATTGAAATCATTAAAAGGATAATTTTCTGCTCTTTGGGATGGTATGTAAATAATCTACGTGCAATATATTTTTCTGAAATTATTTTGAGAAAAACTGACATAAAACGCCGATAATTGGCTTAATTTTCGTTATTTAATTAAATATCTTAGAAAGTAATTTTTGAAAGTTTGAAAAAGCAGAATTAATCTAGGAACGGACCTCAGAATGGCGTGTGCAAATTTCATATCAAGACTATTCACCGTTTATTAGGAGTTCTTGCGACAGATAGACCATCAATACATCTTTTTTCACCTTCGCTTTTTCCTCTTCCTACGATAGGAACTGGACTAAGTAGCCTTGAATGCTTAGCACACACTTATTAGGATCAGTTAAAAATTTGTGAAAATTAAACAAAACATCGAGAGAATAATTCACTAACGTCATTGGATCACTGTGTAACCGTATTAAAAGCTGTAAATGCTACGACAACAGGAAACCGGAAGTGTAAAGTCTCCTTTGTTGTCTATGCTCAAAGAAAGCAATTTCGTATATTGACTTTAATACTGGCAAAAGCCCGCGCGCGAAACAGTAAATTGGCTTAAATTTATTTCTATAAGAATAAAATTATTTTTAGAAATTGCGTTAAATATATTTTTTAAACCTTAATAACAATCAGATAAAACACTTTATCGCAATGGAATTAATATCATTGAAAAGATAATTTCCTGCTCTTTAAAATGACATAAAAATAATTGTTGTCTAATAAATGTTTCAGAAGTTATTGGCGAAAAACGTCTAAGCATTAGGCTTAACAGCGGCTAATTTTTATTTAATTAAATATCTTAAGAACTAATTAACTCTGAAAGTTGAAAATAGCACCGTTGACCTAGAAACGTTCTCTAGAATGTCGCGTGCAAATTTCATGTCGCTACGGTTCACCGTTTAGGAGGAGTTCTTGTGACCGACAGACGGATACATGTATTTTCTGTTTTATATTATAGATATAGCCCTTTTCTCGTCCTAAGACTACAGCGGGAAGCGCCACCTGTTGTGTCACACTTACTTATATAATTCAGAAACTTGAGTATCAGATATTTACGTCGTTCAAAATAAACATACAATTTGTTTCATTCTTTTATCGATCTAGGTTGACAAGTTATTTAATTTTAAAATGAGAGAGTCCATTGTGGGAAACTCTATACATGAGATAAGAGAAAGTAATCATTCTCATTGTACAGAATTATGCAATCGACATTTCTAGATTTCGAATTTACAATTGAAACATATACTAAGTGCGTATGTGTAATTTACCGTGTAGAATTATACCAACTCCGATCCATTGCACAACAGACTACTAATACAGCAATAATTATTATGGTAATTATATAGCATGCTAATTCTTTCTGCAAGTTTTGCATAACCAAATGACAAAATTTACATTTTGAGGTTGTTCTTTATAGCCAGACTGTGCGTCTAAATCGTTTCACAAACCTCTTGCATCTTGGATCATAAAGAATGAAGATAATTCGCCTTGGATTAAAGATAAGACAAAATAAAATCAGTAAGAAATCAATGTATATGCGCAAAATATATTAGACCTATGTAGACATTTTCGAGGTTTTTAAAGAAGGTTTCAAAACTGGAAGGGTTCGAAAAGGTTGCCCCTGAAAACAGCCTTTTAAAGGATAATTTTGCAGTTGATTATTTTAATTTTTAGTCTATTTATTAATTTTTTGATCATTTTCATTAATAGTCAACCATTATTCTCCAGTATTTTTTTTTCTTCGTTCCACTTGACAGGTTGACTTTTGTTATCTATGGAAACTTATAAACCGGACTGCGAACTCTTTTCTTCATCAATCCATCGTTCATCTTTGCCTCACTTTGTTTATATGCTCTATCAAGCAGAGCTCTTCTTTTTCGGAAAATATTTTTCTAATGTCGTGCCGAACATCATATTTGAATTTCCTTTTCTCAGATTTCTTAAAAGCCTTCAATGTTTTAAATTTAACGCTAAACACTTTGGACGACTCTCGATTTGAAGTTTTCTTTTCTCCTTCAGCACAAACATTTTATTAAGCTATTATTAAGCTTCAGGATTAATGTTTTCACGTTTCTTCCCCGACTTGCTGAATGACATGGAGTTATAACCAGAGAAAGATAATGTTAACTAGCATCATGTGCATCGGATCAGTGATCCACGGTAGGGATGTGTTGTGATCTATGATATAAGATGAGAAAGTTTACGGTTCTAAGACGTGGTACTCTTTGCAGGCTAGGTTTTAACTTACAAATAACATGTACTTTTACATACCAAATTATATTGCACAAACTGGAATATGGAGGAAATACTAAAACAATTCTTGAAGTTTGTAAATAACGAATTATTTTTCAAAAAGTTTGCTTTTTACATTGAAAAAACAATTTCATAATTGTACTCATAAGAAGTCCTGAATTCAACTGTAATAGCAACCCATTCCGAGATAGGGGTTAATGATCCAAGGTACGCTTTGTCCATATACAAAAGTCTCCCTTACCTCTGTCTACTTATAAAGAATCAAAATTTTCACGGTATCTCATTTTTGAATTGTCTAAACTCGGCATAAGAAATTGTTTGATACGCCAGATTTAAACTTTAATCCAAATTCTTTTTTCAAATGATTTCCACCTAATTTATCTTACGATATGATTAATTTTTCTACATCGGATATTAGGAAATATATAACATTTAAAATTTTTCCTAATATTTCTGCAGGTAGAATAATAAGATTGTTTTAAGTAAACAACAGATGCATTTTTCTTTCTACCTCTTATAAACAAATCCTCTCTTTTTTAAAAAAAATTTCACAGTCATCAAATGCGACCGGATTTTTAAATGAAATAATACATCTACAGCTATCATTTTTTTAAATCAGAAGAAAATAATAATTCTTTTTTGTGTTTATCATATAATTCTAATAATTTTTCCTTTTAAATTTCTTACCTTTTATTTATAACATTATCTCTTTCTGTATCTTCTATAATTGTATATATTTACTCAAACTTCACGCCACAAGATGGGCCTTTTTTTTCTTAAGAAAAGTCTGATAACAATCAAGAACATTGAAAACAATAATAATAGCATAGTGAAGCATAATATAATTTTGTTCTTATTGTAGCCCTAGTTCATAATTACTCTTAGCACAGTTTATTTTTTTGGTTTAATGTGTGAAGAAAATCACAGCGATGTAAATGTACAGATTTATTTTATATCTAATAGCAAGTGTATAAAAGGATTTAAACACACTTTACATACATGATACAATTCATGACAAGAGAATTATCTGGATTCTATAAAAGGTATATGTCAATGTGTTCAAAGATTACCATGCATGTTATCAAATAACGCTTGGATTATTTACTATTTTGATCTATATTATCGAGAATCCAAGATATTCAGGGAAATAAGTACACTGTGGGGTCCTCAGAGACCGCCAATTCCCACGAGACCGAGTGACCAGACCCCCCAGCGAGCTAGCCGAAAGCGAAAGGAGGAAGGAAGCCGATGTCGTGAAAACGATCCTGAATTACATAACCCGGAGGGTTTTGCAGGGACCGTGTCGACTGACCATTGAAAGATCACCTAAGTTGACAGACAAAAGGAACTGATTGCATTGTGGCTCTTGCCAATGATGAAGCGGGAAGGGGACCGCATGCTTGTGGTTCGTGAAATTGTTCGTCACCCGGACAAATCATGGACACTTAACCTTTCAGCCATGCCTCAGAGAGCAGGGTCAAAGGTGTTCTTAAACTGGAATTTGGATTCGAGAGGGAGATTCGGAGGGAGAGTCGATTCGAGTTTAGGATTCGATTCTCGTGATCGACTTTTGAAGTCATGTCTCAGCCGAGACTCTGTACTTGTTCGGGCGCCTAGTCCCGTGAAACCGATACGCCAAACCTTGGCTGAATAAGCTCTTAGAGAGCTGGAAAGCATCTGAGGAATTCTTCGGAATTTGTCTCGAAAAGTGAACGTGCAATACTTCACTGCCATTTACCTACCTCGGTAACCGATATAACTCTTTGGAAGTTATAGCAACTATTTGAGCGGTCTATTCCCTCAATTCACTATTTCCGGCCATCGGACATTGAACTCGTCCTGAGTAGAACTCTACTGTAATTTTCAGTTGTCTTACGAGCAGATTCACATCTAATCTGCGATTCATTCCAGATTGAACTTTGACTTGATTTACGCTATCTCATCCTGAGTCAGGCAGAATTAATGATTGATATTAATTTGTATATTTCTTGTAAATAATTCAGTAACCAAGAAGCTTTAATTAAAATTAATATCCTGTTATTGCTGTGTCTTATGATATCTTATCATAACTCAGTATCACTGGGCTAAGACCCTACAACACCAATCAGTTCACAAGATAAAATTCATGTGTTAAAAGATATAAACGGAATTAGTTTTCTGGATTATATAATAAAATCATATACAGTGGATAAAAAATGTTTCCGTATGCAGCTATGACCGTAAAAGAAAGTTTAATTTGCCGTACAAAATCCTTTGTGAACAAAATAAAAATTCACAAATTGGTTCAATACAATTGCATAAATTATGTATGAATGTCATAAAGATAAAATATCGAAATAATTAAATAAAAAAATTAAAGAAACAAAGAAGGCCACTAATGAGAAACAATTAAAAAGTTTATCTTCTGTATTTACATAGTTTATGAAAGATTCTTCTCATGTTAACCAAGTTATATTTAATGGTTGGTAGGCCTTTCTTTAGACTTTATTACTTCTCTCAAGGGCATGACTCCTTCTGGTTTTTTTGTAATTCGTTTGTTTGTTTGTTTCATGCGAAATGTTGTTTAAATGTCCTCAATGGCACATTTTAGTTCAACCTTGTTCTTAATGTCATATTTTTTGAGTTCACGACCGATTTCTCCCCATAAATCTCTGATTGGATTTAAATAGGGAGACTGGGGTGGTTTATGAAGCTACTGTTTAATATGATAGATGCACCATTCTTCACAAACCTTGGAAGTGTGTTTAAGATGGATGTCCTGCTGGAAAAGAAATGCAGTATCAAGGGACAATTTTTCTGCGCTGATTAAATCTTTTACTCTCGAATGTCAAGACTCATGTGCCTGTCCATATTTCTTTATATCAAAAATAAATTACCAAGAACAGCAGCACTCATGCACACCCACACCATGACCAACCTCTGAGTTAGCAGCTGTTGACTATCTAGCCCATGGAACATACATTTTTATTCGTCACTATAAGGTACATATTCCCAGGAAGATAAAAAAAACTTTCTTATATGTTTCTTTCCAAACTCGAGGCGCCTTTTTCTGTTACTGAGATTTGCACTTACTGGCCAAAAGTATTGCAAGATTTGAAAAATGAGAAACATTTGGAGTTAATTTGAATACAATGGTTCACAACCTGTTATGGAGAATGGTGGGAACTCACATTTTACAATGAAGTTTTGTAACTATGAAGTTAGGGGTCCGTCCACAATTTTATGAAGACGAAAATGATTTGGGCTCGCCCCGTTTCACAGTAAGCTGCTGATGTCTAGAAACTTTCATCAATAGTTTTGCTTCTCATATGATGCATTTTCATAAAAATATAATGAATATCTGGGAAGATATAAAAGTTTCTTTAAAACACCCTAAATTTTTTGCAAGTTTTTTGCTTATAACATGAAAGGTTTTACACCAAATTTTGTGAAACTTACAGAACACTCGACAATGTGTTAGAAAAACATTTTATTAAAATTTGAAGTAAATGTATTGAATATTTCAGCAAATATAAGTGTTTCTATAAAATACTTTTTAACTGCGCATACGCGAAATGTAGCTTAATTTTCTTTCCATAACTTCAAAGTCAGATATATAAGTCAATTTATATAAAAATTCAACTTAAATATCATTAAGATTTATAAAGCTGTTGGTTTACAGCTAGCAAAATTTCTGTTTATTCTAAGAGAAAAAAAATGATCTGTGCTTTCCAAAAATCAATATTTTTTAAACTTGAATCTTCGAGAAATAATCGTTGAATTGCAATTTTAATTACATATTTAATTTATAAGTACACATGTATTCAAGTTTCATAAAATTCATTATTGCTTTTCGAAGAACTTCCCGAATATTCATCATATTTTTATGAAAATGCATGTAAGCAATGTGCGTCAGAAGCAAAGAGATTAATAAAAGTTTCAAAATATTATCAGCTTACTGTGAAATGGGGTGAGCCCAAATCATTTTCGTCTTCATCAATTTGTGGAGAACACCCTAAATGCCCTAGTCACAAAATCTTGATTATAAAATGTGAGTTCCCGCGATTCTCCACAACTGGTTGTGTATTATTGTATTCCAATTAACTCCAAATGTTTCGCATTTTAAAAATCTAGCAATACTTTTGGCCAGTATATATAAAAGTGTACCAGATTATAATGAACATGCTTACGGGCCGCATGTTCATTATAATCTGGTTTTTTAATGATATTTTTCATCATATGAGTTGTCGCTTCAGTGCTGCAATCTGTCTTTTAAATCAGCTGCTACTTCAGGTGCACCTATTAGTGAATTACCTTGTACCTTACGAATGATATTTCTTTCATGCAAGCGATTTAACTGCGGATGCCTTCAGGATCGATCACTATCCTCAAACGTGTGAAGCTCACGATGTCTTTTAATAATACATGTATTACAGTAATACATGTAATGTATATTATACTGTAGACTTCGATTTTTTTAACGATTTCATCAATGTTATTCATTAGATAATATTTCATTTCATAACTGAATCACCAACTCACGATTAACTGTAGAAATTTAAATTTTAAGACGATTTACTGCAATCTAGAATTAAATGAGAGCTGATATCATGCCTACGTACGATCCGCTCCAGTTTTAAACTTTCCTGCTGGTCATTTGTAGAAGACTTCAGTATGAATTTGCACATTGCGTACGGAAACGTTTTTGTATGATACTTCGTAATATCTTTTAAACTTTTGAATTAAAACATTTGTCATGTTTTTTAAAAACAGTCATTTATTATAAACTCATTTTAAAGACTAAAATTACGCTGGTATCAGCAGTTACTGAAGGTATGAAGCAAAGATTAGAAAATATGTAATTCGAAACTTTAGTTTCCTCACAGTGACATTTTTTATCCACTGCTCTCCATGCACTCTCACATTCAGACTTTATAATTTACATTCTCAGAAAAAATAAAACCTAAACAGCCATTAACCAAACATATTGGTTATCTCCCTGAAATTTAGTTTTAAATAACGTACATTTTACCTTGACAGCTTTACTTTTGAACGCCTAATAATCATAACATTTGATGAAAAAATATTACTTAATCAAAAGGCTTATTCACTAAAATCTGACATGAAAGGAAAATAGATTCTGTTACAAATATATTACAGAAAAATATGCACAGTTTAGGAACTAAAACCTCAGATATGTCTGCCATAAATTAAGCAACGTCTATTTCTGAACGTCAATTATTATTAACAAAAACTTATTCATAGTTCCATTATTATAAAATTTAAAAAAAATGGAGAACATTTTATTTGCTAACTTATATGGATTTTACTGACGTTCGAGAGCTAATGACAAGTTGGACAATGGCTAATCCGGATCAGTATAAGGTAAACGGGATTGGTTGACAGTTAGAAATCCTTTAGATGACTTAAATAGGCAAATTTTTAGGATCTTAGAATTTTGGAAGGTAGTGTCGAAGTCTAGAAAGTCATTGGTCGCTGTAAATAGGGAGCACTTTGCTTCTTGGGGAGAAGGAAACTTTACTTCCCCTTTTTAAATTTCATAATACTGTTTAAAACGCTTCTTGGAATGCATGCGGTATTTAAACAGATGCTTACAGTTGTCATCATGTTTTGTAGATGTTCGGCCTAGACAGGGTGATGCCATTTTTGTCTGACGGCACCCAAGTGATCTTCTCCCCATTATCTTTTTTCCATCGATGCTATTTGGGATTAAGGTGTTGGCCTCATGCAACTCTAATGCTAAATTTCATACTTCTGAAATTGAGGAGGAATTTTCTGCCAAAGTAATTTTCAGTTCTCGCTTGCTATGGTTAAGGGTCTCAGGCGTAACTGCTTGCGCCTTCGGCAAATCTCTTTTTACCACGCAGACTAACAGAAAGTTTTTTATGAGTCCAAATGATTCTAGGCATCCGTTCAGCTTGATGATCAGCAATTATTCTGCCCTGACGCCTCACATTTTTGCTATATTTCTCGCATCCTGTATCCTTGTCACGTGACATTCTTTTGATAGATTTCATTGGCTTGCGCGGTCACACTTGACAAAACTAACGCACATAAGAAGTGGCAGGTGTTCACGACATGTAATCAATCATTTATTTTCCGAAGAGAAGTCTAGCTCTCGAACAGTAAAAAGTCTAAAAGCACCAAATAATCTCATGAATTCTTAGTTAGGAAGTTATGGGAGGAAAACAACTTTCATGTTTCGCTTTTAAGCTTTTAAATTACCACTAATTTTCACAAAACAACAACAAATAAATAATGAAGCAAAAGTCGTGAAATTTCAGTTTAGAATCTATGTTCAGGAAGACGCATTTCAAAATTTTTACAAAAAAGCTTTAAATGCAAATTAAAGTTTTGAAACAATATTTTTTGCTTACAACCAAAGGGACGCATAAGTAAATGATTATTATAACATTTTTACACGAATTCAAAGAAATATCAGTTCCAATAAACTTATACAGTGGGGCTAGGTGCAAGAGAGGAATGCCATAAAAGAACCTAAAGTAGCTGAGAAATTCTTATTTAAAGTTTCTAAATTATATAAAAGGGGTTTTGAGTAGCACCCTTAAAGTACTGATATCTTGATAATCGAATAACATGCGTTCAAAAGATTTGTTGAGCCCACAACCTTGCTTTGTCAATACATTTTAGATTTTAAATAATTCGTGTGATTATATCAATTTAGTAACGAATCGATAATAAGACCGAGATATGTTAGGTAACTGGAAATATAGCTTAATCATTTATAAAATATTTATTTTAAAAATAGGATTTCTAGCAAAAGTGGTCTTGGAAGAACGCAGAGGTTTATTCCCGAAAGAAATAGCCCGATACTGTCATGATAAATAGTTAATTTAGGATTTAAACGTTTTTGATTTCATAATTTTAATAATTCATTGAAGTTTTTTTCTTAAATTTTTTCTATTTGTACCATAAGTAAAAAGCGTCAGATTATCCGCAAAAGATTGAACAAATATCTTTCAGAATTAAGGGATAATTAAAATAAAAATAAGAAGAGGAAAGGCAGAATTATCTCAAGGACAGAAAGGACAATATAATTATTTATAAAATTATTTATTGTTATATTTATGTATAGATTCATTATTTTCGGCATTGAAATAATGTTATTAGTTTGCCGTAATTTGGTTTCACTTTGGTCCTATTTCATTCAGTAATGGAGATATACAGATTTTATGCGTTTCATTAATTTTTTTTAACTTAAAAAGTAATAAACTTTAAAACCTACAGTATTATAATTTAAAAGTCAATAGTTCAACGAATAAATGTACGGAGACATATTTAAAAATTTTCTTTAACGAACAATCACTCAATAAATAAATACAAGAAAAGAACTCCATTATATTCCGCTGCTATAAAATTTCAGATTTATGACACGATACTCTTTACCTCTGGTTAGCAAAATATTATGACCAACAGATCAGCTACCCCTAACTTTGTAGTATTCCCCAAATAGTGACTTATCTTGCTTTATAACTACGATGACACACTTATTACCTATTGTCCCAACTAAAAACTCGAGGCCATGCCGTATAACGCCGTCAGCAGCCTCAGAAAACAACCAAACGATACTACTGGGCTGCTGATATTCGTAAAGTTCCAGCAAATATCAGCCGATAGTTCAAAAATTGGCCACTGCCCAGATTTTAGCTCCGAATCGTTAAAGCTGCTCTCACCCACTATAATCTAAAGGGTATGTATCAATAAGTAAGGAGCACAGATTAAAGAGATATAAGTAAGAGAAACGTAGATAAACAGATTTTACATGTTTTTTAATCATTTTTTTAATTTTAAAAATTAATAAACCTTAAAACCTACAGTATTATAATTTAAAAGTCAGTAGTACAAATAATAAATGTACATGGAATTTATTTAAAAATATTCATTAACAAATGAACAGAAAATAAAGAAACTCCATTAAACTCCTCTCCCATAAAATTTAATATTTATGATACGATGCACTTTGCCTCGTGCATACAGTAATACAATTAAACTTAAACCACTTTTGGAAATATTAGAACTACGATCGAGTTCCATAACCTGATCGTAGACAAATGTAGAAGTTCTTGTTAAGAATTAATTTTAAGTAAGTTAATTAAGTTAAGAATTGATTTAAATAAGTTAAAATATAACGCAATGTAATTATTAACATTGGGTCAAATCTAGTGATCGTGGAGCCCGCATTCTTGGCGAGCCCTGAGGGAGATTTCTTTGCATGGGGATTTATAAAATCCGAGGTGTACCAGGTGAAAATACGCAACATTGAACAGCGTAAACGACGGATTGCAGCCGCAATTTAGGAAATTACATCAGCTATGTTGCGCCATGTTTTCCGGAAAACTGTGGGACGCTGGGAGCTGTGCCAAGATGTGCAGTCTGTAAAGTCTAAAAACCCCAAATAATCTCATGAATGAAGCTTTTAAATGGACACATTGAAACATTGGCACATTGAAATGTACTAAAGGTGTGTCCCGGTATGATATATGTTTGATTAATAATGCAATTTATGCAATAAAACGGGATTATCACAAGAATGCATAGTCAATTTATAATCACCCTCTATAACACAGTGTAATTATTAACATGGTGAATAGGAAATGAAGACCCAAATTAGCTATTATGAAGTAAGTTAAAATAACACAATGCAATTATTAATATTGGGAATACGAAAGGAAGACCGAAGTTATCCATGATAAAGTAAGTTAAGAAATAAACCAACATAATAATTAAGACTGGGAATAGGAAATAAAGACCTAAGTTATCTATAAGGTTAAGTCGTCTTGCTATTTGTTCTGTTGGCCACACATCAGTACTAATATATAGATATTGATCTTTCTTTAGAAACGATGAATTGAGTTAAAATATAACACAACATAACTATAAGCACTAGGAATAGGAAATAGAGACCCAAGGTTAGCTGCAAGGTGAGGCCATATTGCTTATGATATTCTGTTGGCCACACATCAGTACTAATGAATAGATCTTGATCTCTGTTTGGACTAGGCGAAAGTAGAAGGTGAGGGAGAGGCTGAATATGGAGGTGACAAGGAAACGGGTTCCACGGGAAGAAAGGTGCCATCTCATAGGGCAACAGATACCCAAGAATCTGTAAAGATTTATAAAACAAATGATTCATTTCACATGGAGAAAAAACTGGAAATGTCAGTGAAATAATAAAATGAGCGAATTTTTTAAATTTTTATATATACGAGGGCAATCCGATAAGAAAGGTCAGGGCGAAATTACACTGACGATTATAATTCTTTAAAATATTAAATACATTTCATAAAAACTTCATAATATTGTTTATTTCTCCGGCATAATCTTCGTAAACGTTGAGACATTTATCCCATCATGAAATTAGTTTGTACATCCCTTCATGGTTCTGCTGTTTGGCAAGTTGCTTGAAGTATTCCAGAACGGTATTTTTCAAATCCTTCTTATACTCAAAGCATTTTTCCCGCAAAAAATTCTTTAAAAGTCAAAATAAATGAAAATCCTAGGGGGCTAAATTTAGACTATAGGGTGCATGTTGCAGGACCTCCCATTTCAGTTGTTCCAATCACGCTTTGGTTTGCATTGACGTATGGGCGATGTGCAAAAGATTAAATCCTTTGCGTAATCGTCCTGGCCTTTTCTTTTTACATACTGTATGAGATTTTTGGAGAGTTTTGGTGGGAAACGCATTATAAGATCAGGAGGAGTTGCAAAATACCGTTCTGGAATACTTCAATCAATTTCACAATCAGCAGTACCACGAAGGGATGTTTAAACGAGTGTCAGCTGGGATAAATGTTTGAAAATTAACGAAGATTATGTCGGGAAATAAATACAAGTATGTATTTTTTGTGAGATGTATTAAATATTTTCCAGAATTATAATTTAATTTTCAGAGTAATTTCACCCTGTACTTTTATTATCGGATAGCCCTCGTACCTTTCTTAGATTTCCATAAATGCTATGTAAAAAACTTTTATATATTCAGAGAATAAGTTTAATTAAATTTCTGAATGTTCTTCAATTTATAATCTATAATACTATTAATTCTTTGCTGCACAGTTTAAAAATTTTTTTCCCTGAGTAGGGAAATGTAGGGTAAAACTGGGTAGCGAAGTCTTAAAGACCTTTTGGAGCTAAAATATTCAACATCGAACTATCCAATTTTTTTTGAAATCTTCATTGTTTATCGGAGTACAATATATCTTTCCAGAAAAGTCAGTTTCATTACTTATTTTATCAATGATTTTTTTTATAAAAAATAGTCCTATTACCCGGTTTTACCCCACTAGTGATGTAAAACCAGGTACATATGTTAAGGTCATGGGAAATTAGGAAAACTCGATTTTCAGTGGTAAAGTTGCAATCATTTTTATTTTATATGCCAATTTAAGAATATTAGTTACAAAATTCTTATTTAATGCAGTTGTCTTCTTCCTCCGCGCCTCTACAGCTTTGTTGGGCACATCTAAGACAGCTTTTGCATTGCTTATTTATTTAAATTAGAAGATGGATCGTTAAAATATAAACAATCAACGACTGATGTGTTTTTATCGTCTTCATCGGAGGAATCATCAATACTGACTGTCCCGGTCTTACATCACTTAGAGTACCCGGTTTTACCCCGAGTGCTGAGGTTTTAAAAAACTAAATAGAGCCACGAATTATTGAAGTAAATCTTTATTGTTAGATAGGGTATAAATACTTAGTAAACGTATAATAATCTGGACTAAATGTAGTTTTTAGAACTGTAATTATTTTTAAGTAAGGATAGTTTAAAATCAAACGAACATTAGAGAGCTGACGTCTTAACTCAAATAAACCTTCACAGAGGCAATGAATTCAACATCTACAACATGCCGCTATGATTGTTTCTTTTTCTTGACTAGCAGAGTGTAATTCAGTATCAGCTATCTGCTAAGTAGGATAAATAAAAATGTGAGATTGAAGTTAAAAGTGTTCGGTTTTGCCCCACTGTGTAATGTATATGGAAATCCAAAAAAATTACTTTAAATATTAAATTTCTGACAACAATAAATGCATTTAAAAAATTGTGATTTTTTTAATTAAAATGTCTCTATCAAAACCTCTCCTGAATTAAGTCCCTAAATTAATAATTTGATTTATAAATTATTGAATTACTGAAAAAGACAATAGAAAAAGTAGAAACAAATGTATTACTTAGCTTCATTATTATTAAGCTTCACATACACTGGAGTCCAAAATTTAAGCAACATTCTCACATTTTACATAGAAGATTCGGTCAGGAGGGCATTTAGGAAGTTGACCAGAAAATTATAAGGCTGAAAATCGATTTCGACTCATCTCGTTTCAGAGAAGCACATAATGAATTGAAACTTTCACAAATGGTTTTATTTTATGCGTATATTATTAAAATGCATTTTCATAAAAATAACACTAATATTCGGGAAAATATAAAGATTTATTTAAAAAATCCTATATCTTCCCACATGTTTTTTGCTTGTAACATGCAAAGTTTTCAACCAAATTGCACAAAACTTCCAGAATACGTAACAATATAATAAGAGAAGCTCTGCATTAAAATTTGAAGTAGATACCCATAATAGTAGAGGAAATATTAACATTTGTAGTACAAATAATATTTTAATGCACATGTGCGAAAAGTAGCGTAATTTTTCTTTTATAATTTAGGAAGCCAGTATAAGGCATTTTATATGACAATTCATTTTTGTTACCGTTAAGATTCAAAAAGATATAAGTATTGCAAGAGCTTACTTGCTTTGTTTTCTGAAAGAAACGAAATAATGAGGGTTTTTCCAAAAATTTAAATTTTTTATAAGCTTCAATCTTCGAACTGTAATATTGGATTTTTTGAATGTTGAATTTTCTGAATACTATATACTCATAAATTAAATAAATAATTTAAATTGCTGTTCGTCAATTATTATTTGAATATTCAAGTTTAAAAAATATTAATTTCTGGTCAAACCCTAGTCACATTTGCTCAAACTGCATGTTACTTTTGCTACATGCTACTTTTACGAAAAAGCATGTAAACCTTATGCACATCAAACAAACCATTGATGAAATTTTCAACTCATTATTTGCTTTCTGTGAAACCGGATGAGTCGAAACCCTTTTTTTATCTTCATAACTTTTTGGTCCCCCCCCCCTAATTTTTCCACGTGATCCAATTTTCATTGTAAAATGCGAGTTCCAACGACTATATGTCTCACGATTCTCTGAAACTAGTCGCGAACCATTTCATCCATAATAACTCCAAATTTTCGTATCTTAAGAATTTTGCTTAACTTTTGGACACCAGTGTAGTAATTTAATTGTTCCTGAATCATTAAAATTAATGTAACAGTAAAAAAAAATAGCATGAGCCATTTTTACCTGTCAACAGAGATTGCGAATAAGCTGTAGACAGACGCACATACTGTTGCTCCTTGAAGATAGGATAGGGTTTTGTTCAGGAACATCAATGCTATGAAGAGAAATTTTTAGTTCAAAACCACCACCACACCAAAACCCAATTGTAAAAATTAAGATTTTCCAAATTGGGAAACAAACAAGCAGCATTAATCTTATTAATTAAAAAAATGTTGCATACGTTTCAAGGAAAACACATGTCAGGAATTATTAATTTAAAAATCTAGATTTCGGTTGCGAATATGAAAAAATTACTACCGCCTTTGGCTATCAGCTGTCCGTTCGTAATATGAATAGCACGTAACTGTACTTTACTTCCAAAATGGCGAATTCGGTCCAGTTGCTAATGCTGGGGGAGTCTTTCAAAGTTTTATTTCGCGATTTCTCTCAAAAATAAAGGGCGATCGTGGATAGGGAATAATTTATGACGTATATAGGGCCATAAGATTTTATAAAAAAAAATGAAAAATTAGCGAAATCGCTATTGTAGTTAGGAGTTGGGATATACTCTCTCCATGTTTTTCTTCTATACAGAATGTGCAGTGAAGTACTGTTTTAGAGATTTATCTCGAAAATGAAGGGCATGGGGAACAAGTGACCATCCCCGGGAAGTCAGTATGTCTGTCTTTCTTCGCTAATGTGAACACGATAACTCAGAAACTTAAAAAGCGGGATGCATAAAATTTGGTATACAGTTTTATCATCAAACATGTAGGTCCGTATCAAAATTTGGACCAAATCCATTGAGGGGTTCACTGTCTGTATAATCGCATGCTTGTGTACACGATAACTCATTAACACAAAGACTTCGATAAATAAAATTTGATGTGTAGACTTCTAACCTTAATTGTAGACCAGTGTCCAGTTTTGGTTTCAATCGCTTGAATAAAGGCTTTCAAATTGCATATTCCGTTTTCTTTATTTTACTATGACGCAAAAATCCTCGCCATATCGTGTATGGAATTCGACCTTCGTAAACTTGGCTCTATTTTACTAATTTGGCGTATTGTATCTCCCTTGCATTCTTAACCCTTTCGTATTGCAGCGTTCTGCGAACACAATATTATTAACACTCGTGGACTCCTCAATTTTTAGGCGAGGGGAGTCGGGTAGGACACCTTTGTCAGAAAGTATAGGAGAAAGTTTAGGAGAGATCCCCCCCCCCCCCTGGTTTTAAGACAAGATTTAAATCCCACCCAAGCCGAAGCCACACGGGAAATGGATGAGCTTGTTAGGTCTCACACCCTTTAGGATAGGCTTGATCGGTGTGGGTCTCTATATACCAGGAAGTTCCACTTCATGTTTTTAATTTCTGTTGTAATTTAATTTTAACAAATTCTTTTATATTCTATTTAGAAGACCGAATGCTTCTGCCAATTACCAATATCCAGATAGCAACGAAAGCTTGTCTAAAAGGTTTTCGAAACCTTTTCGTCGTCAAGGGTAAAGGGTTATCGCAAAGCTTTCCATGACAAGGGTTGTACTTTTCGGCAAGGTAGCGGAAAGGTTCGCTAGTCAACAAGAAACAAGGTTTTCTGTAAGATTTCCCCAAGTTTTTATTACAAGCTTGTTTAGGGCTTTCCTCAAACTTGTATTAGGCCTTTCAGAAGGTTCTTAAGAGCCCTCCTTCGGCGGACAAAATAGAACCCCCCTTCGAAGCCGTACTCCTACAGAGGGGTCCAACTCCCTTTTTTACCCTTCTTATGACGTCATCTTAGTCCAACTTAAAGTTATCTGGAATGTCAGTTAAGTAGATTAATTAGGAATTTTAATTATTCAAAGCTTAATTATTAATTTGATTAATCTAATTTTTAATTGAACTTATTTGTACGATTTCGTTGTAGATTGTGACAAAACTTCACATTCCTCCGAACCGGGAATCGAACTCGCGTTCATAGAGCTGGAATGCAAACGCAATAACCACTATACCAGACGGGGCTACACACGATGGGACAGGTGGTTCATAAAAAGCTTTCCTACTTCAATTTTTGCAGGAATGGTTTCCGAAACGGTTTGCGCGGAAATGCTTTCGTGGACTTGTCGTGCAACCCTTGTCGGTGAGGTAGTTCATCAAAAGCTTTCCTATATAATCCTTGCGGCAATGGTTTCCGAAACGGTTTGAAACCTTCTTTGCTATCTGGGATACCGAGTATTTTTATATTTTAAATTTTTTGTATCTTTTTATGTATTTTTTTCTGTACCTTGTATTTTGATGTTTTCCACTTTGCGCCTTAGTTTTTTTTATTTTATTTTTATTTCTTTTTCCCTTTATTTGTGTTGTAAAATGTTTTTGCATGCTTTTGGTACTGTTTTTTCTGTGCTGGGTTTCTTCAGTTTCTTTGTTTCAATTTTTGTTGTGCCGTTAAGTTGTGTTGTTATGTTACGCCGTATTGTTGTCAATGATGCATTTTCTTTTATTTAAATTAGTGTGAAATCTCTTTTTTATATTTGTCATCTGTAACTTCTACCATTTACTATGTCTGTATTTTATTTCTTTCTCTACTTTTTTATATTTCTCTACGGGCATCGCATTTCTATTAATTTATCTTTTTTCATTTAATTGGCAACGTTTAAATTTTTAAAACTTAAATTTTCCTTCAAAATTTGATGTAAATTTTGTTTCCATTTTCAACATGTCTGTTTGTCTGTCTGCTAGAGAGAATCAACCTGCATTCTAAAACCTTAAGATTGTGTCGGCATTCCTGGGTATTGAATGAATAAACTTATCTAACAAGAGGGTTTTTTAGGAAACTACAGACGACCTAACAGAACTAAATTCGAGGACCAGCAGCTGGCTTTTTCACACCAAGGACAGAGACAAAGTCAGAAACGGTAGAACAAAAGATCTGCTCTGACCTCCCAACGATTAAAGGATCGTCAACTCAGCCGGCTACCTAGAATTTCTTAAGGACGCTGAAGATTTCTTTGTACTTCAGTCCATTGGTTTCCTCTATTTCCTCCGAATAAAATCAATACGGATGAAAACGTGATGCACAACTGTCGCTGTGGGATCACAAAATTAACTCGTAATTTAAGAAAACAGAATATATTTATTTCACAGTTATATGGAATCTTTACCTGAACCCCTGGATCTCCAAGTAATTTTATTTTTACATAGTAAGTATGCTAAACATAACCAAAACTAAAACAAACTGATTCAATTCCAAGCATTTTCAGCTTAATAAAACAGTCACCCGCGGATGAAGATGTTGAAACCGGAAAGTTATAAATGGTGTCAACCTGTTCACAACCTCTTTACTTCCGTCCATTGGTTTCTTCTTTTCCCTCCGAATAAAATCAA
>BGPR01027620.1:0-20580 GCA_013235015.1 Araneus ventricosus
GAAAGATCAATTTTATTCTGTGACCGAAGGTCAAAATTGACCGATTCGGGAGTATTTATTGATTTGGAGCAATATATAGATAATTTATAAAGATATCTATTTCAATTCGATAGTTTTGATGGCCAGCCTTTCATCTAAGATTTTACGATATTTAAAATTATCTACGGTTGCTCACAATATGGGAATCAATTATTCCATCATATTAACAAATAGTCAGTTATTTACAATTTTTTTTAATATAATTTACTAAATTATTTTAAATAATTTAGTGAATAAATTTAAAATGTAAACTGAAGTGGTCTTTTTTTTAAAAAAATCTAGAGACTATTCGATTTTTTGTTTCAAATCGATCTTTGGGTAATCTATGTTATTAAGACCTCATAATATAGACATATTAGATGTATATACCCTATAATCTGATTAAACGTCGTTACTGGAATCGGGGTTGACCAAAATTGCTTCCAATTGGGTCCCGCTTCTCCTAAGGCCGGCCCTGGACGATTAGATATGGGACCTGTATCATAACATCAATTCTATTAAATATTTAAACCATAAAACGGGCAAATTATGTTATAACGATGTAAATGTGGTATCTGAAATCATTTTTTTAAGAGACAGCGCGACGTGGTTACAGTTAGATAATAAATATTTAGATTTAAATATTTTCAATTAAATAGTTTTACAAAAGACTAATAGCCCTCACGGCGTTTTAAAGTAAGTAGCAAAATATGTTATTATATCCTCAGATAGATAACTTGTTTGACTACAATTTATTATAATATTTTTATTAAAATAGTTTAAAGATAAGATATGGGGAATATTTTTTATGCTTTTCTCTAAAAGCTGCTTAGATAGGACCACAAACAGTTGCCTAAACTGGGCTATTTTCTGGAACTGGAGGTAAAGCCCAAAAAGCAGTCATAATCATTAGTTGCCCCACATAAATTGGAAGTGGAACAAAAAGAGATAAAAACGATAAAAGGACATTAAAAAATGTCAAATATTGGTTCAAAAAGAACAAAAAAAAGTTTAATTTGTTTTGTATCATAAGAGAGGAAGCAAAAGGAGAAGAAATTATACAGTGAATAAAATGTCAGACTTTGGTCCATACATTATGTGCTGGTGTGAATTTGAAAATCAAGGGAGGGGGGAAAATGCTTTAATTGTGCTTAAAGAAAATGGTGGTCCAATTTGGGACGCAAGTGCTCCAATCTAGGAAACAAGTTTCCTTACCTGGACCGATGACCGACAATTCTTTGAGCTATTTTCCCTTACTTTAAAGTGTATTTCACAATAAGTTAATTAGATTTGAAAAAGTTAATTATACTACAAAAAGTTCAAGATAAATAAACTACAAAAAATTTCTACTACTTGTTTTTTATTAAATTTACTTTTCTATCTCTGTACATTAAAAATTGACCAAGTGCTCCAAGTTCGGTAACCTTTTCCTATATATCGAAAACAAATATTTTTGTTTATTATCTATCTATATATCACAAAATATATCAAATATTTTTCCTGAGGTAAAATTTTCATTACTTTGACTTTTTTAATAAACGTATTACCCGAGAATTTTTTTTAAAGCTGTCTATGCAAATACAAATTCTGCATCAAATTTCTTCAAAATTGTCCCTTTTCGTACAGCGCATTGTTCTCTGAAAGTCTTTGTTACAAATGTACAGAAGTAAGATTTTATATCTGCAGAAAGCCATAAATTAAACAAATAATGGAACACACATTTTTATTATGGTAATAAGAAAACTCTGAATGCACTCTTTGTTGAAAAGTTCACATTTTTGAAAGAAATTTCTGTGCAAAGAATAATCTCAAAGCAACAATAAAAAAAATGATAGCATCCCGAAAAGAAAGTTTGTTCCGTTAACTATTTATGATGAAGGAGCTATTAATATAGAAGATTATTCTTTTGTATGTTTTCTTTGTTTTTAACATTCAAGTGCATAAAATCAAAATTTTGGAAAGTACTGAAAAGGGTATTATGAAAATATCATCAAGATGTAACATATTAAGATAAAAAAATGTTCGCAGGGAAATGAATAACATCAATGAAAAACATATTAGAGCAATAAATAAAACTACAAATAACAAATTAATTATTTTAAATTGGTAATTAAGACTTAAAAACAACAAATTGTTCAGATCATTGTTTGGACGTTCAAGTGCCACAACATTACCATTACGCAAAATGGTTTCCATCTCTCAATTATAAATGGAATGAATCGCCAGAAAAAAGAATATTGATTCATACCTGTACAGCATGCTCTACATGATATTAATTGAATTTGAAGTCTCAGATCCGAATCGTTTTCACGCTGTATGTTGCCAAATGACGAAGCTTAATTTGGTAACTTGAGTTCATAAACTTCCATATTGTATTCCTACCCTGTCTGAGATTTGCTTTCTTTATTCCGTTTTCGCCAGAACTGTCTTTTGATACAATGAAAAGATTTACAACTCTGTTGTTCCAGGAAATTTATTAACGTTCCTCTTGAACTCTCGCATATAATCGTAATAAAGTAGCGGAGAGAATTTTTTTGTTTTTCCTTCATTATGCGGATGCTAGCATATATAAAAATATATTCAGATGTGGAATCTTTGAATAGAATTCGAAGCTTGCATAAGAAATTCTTCTAACATCCGTTTATTTCATCATATATAGTATTTTTTGAAGTTATTCAGGTGACGTCAATATTTGTTATTGGGAAATTTTATGTTTTTCAAATAATTTTATTTGACATTTGCTGAATGAGTGGTATTTTCAAGCTGATGACTTATTTTGAAGATGCAATATTTGGCGTATATATAATGGATGCAATAATATAATGGTTGTCTGGAATTATATCCAATTTATTAAAACGTTTAAATCTGAATAAATTCTATGAAAAATGTAGATATAGTTATTTCTTTTCAGATATTAAATCCACGTTCATTTCAAATATTCCAAATTATTTTTTTCTAGCCTATGCTAAAAAAATATATTTCAAAAAAAGAATGTGAAGCATTTTTGCATGGAAGGAATCTTTCCTAAATATATTTACAATATAAATGATAGCACGAGTTTCCCTTAAGCTTACGAGAAAGGCCTGCCCGAACAAAAGTGGGTTTTGGTGCAAAGTTGACATGCAGGGCCTTGAAACAAATTCCGTACTACAAAATAATTTATTTCATTTTGCTATTTATTTCATTGTATAGTTTGGTATAGTAAGGACTTAAAGAATATAAGAAAATGATAAATAATTAAATTATTTTTAGAGATTTAATATTTCAACCATACAAAAAGCTTTAATAAATCAAATAACAAAAATAACACAGGTCTGCGATGAAAAAATTGTCGGTAAAGCAAGTGGTGTTTTGTATAGTTTTTTGGATGCATATTACTGGAAAAATCATGAAAAAATTCCATCGCGTACAGTTTCATCACAAATCGCAATCTGCTTTTTACGAATTTAGTATATTTCGGACTAAAAAAGTATTATTTATATGAGTTTGATAAACGTATTTATGGACTTAAAATAGTAAATTGGTGGATTAAACTACCAAACAAGAAAGAAGAAACTATTTAAATCCATAATATTCCTCTGAATCTGTAAATTACCTATTAAACACAATATTAAAGACAGAGGAAACCAGTTGAAACCGGATACCTATCCTGCTTGCCAAAAAAAGTGCTACTTCCACCGCTTCACATAAAATTAGTTCTTATGAAACAATTTGTGAAGGCTTTACCAAAAGAAGGTGAATGCTTCAAATACTTTTGTGACCAGTTCCCGGGTTTATCCGAAGCAAAAATGAAGAAAGGTGTGTTTATAGGACCAAACATCAGGAAAATTATGAAAGATGAAAATTTTGAGACTAAAATAGAAAAAAAGGGAAGAAAAGCCTGGGAATCTTTCAAACTAGTTATTACTAGCTTTCTTGGACACAAAAAGGACCCAAATTACAAATCTATTGTAGAATAGATGATAAAAAATTTCAAGATTTTAGGCTGTAGTATGAGCTTAAAAGTTCATTTTCTCGATTCGCACCTGGAATATTTTCCTGAAAATTTAGGTGCATTTAGTGAGGAACAAGGTGAAATATTTCACCAAGATAAAAAGGAAATGTAGAGGCGATATCAAGGAAAATGGAATGTCAGTATGATAGCCGACTACTGCTGAATGTCACAAAGAGACAATCCCTGCAATGTTCACAAGAGGAAAAGTGGCAAAAGAACTTTTAAGGTAAAGAAAAAACGTTACTATAAGGACTTGTAACTTTCTATCTATACTTAAAAATTACTTGAAGTCCATATAAATCTAATTCATATGGATTTATGAATTAATGAAATTTAAATGAAATGTCAAAATGTCGCGATTTCAACTGTTTCCTTCAAAACATGCAGTCACTTTGTAAAAAATCCTTATGTGTCAGAAATAAATGGATTTTATTTTTAGAATCGGCACGAAAAATAACACAAAAATCAGTCATCAAAATTAAAACAATTTTCAAAAAGTATTTTTTTGCAGGCCTGTGAATTGCTTCATAAATTTGTGAAAAGCAATCTAATGCATCTTTGCATACGAGAAAGTAAATGAAAACAGATATCTCTACTAATAATAAAGGAGAGTTTAAAAACAATCAACTAGAAAAATTAGAATAAATTTAAGGGTAAAATTTTAACTTAAAATTTAGACAAGAACAACAAAAAATTTAATTATAAACAATAAAATTTAGAGAATAAAATTTAAACAATGTTTACGTAGCGAGCAATTGCAGCAGCAAAACAAGAAAACAGAGAACAATGGAAATTAATATCATACAAAGAAAACAAAAAAAAGATAAACTCGGAGGTAATCAAAAAAAGAAAAAGAGCAAGCAAGGAATCCATTTTAGTCCATTTTTTCAAGGGCTAAGGACTTTATTCGAAATGGATTCAAACTAATAATTGGGAAATTTTTCTGTGTGAAGCTTGCATTACGCCAAACACAGCTTCTCAGAGCCCGAAATTTCCCAAACAAAAGACAAAGGAGATCTGTACAACAAAAAGCATATTTTCAAAAGAAAGAGGAAAAACAAAAACACAAACATTAAAACGCTAATAAGATTGATTTAAAATATCATCCATCTGGCTTTTTTTAAAATTAACCATCATAAATGCAAACTTACCCTATGCCCATAGTTGAGAAAAAGTTCTTCGCGTAATCACAAACCCAAGCTAATAATAAAGGAGAATGTGTGCGTGTCCATATGTCTGTGTGTTGGTCCTGTACAGGGCAGACCGCTAGACCTAGAGCTACCAGATTTGGCATAAACATACTTTGAAGAGTAGGAATGTGCACCTTGGAACCCCCTTTTCTGAAATTTTAATTAATTAAAAATTAAGCTAAATTTTGATGTTTTCCTTAATAACTTCCGAAAATATTATAACACAAAAATTATTTTTACACCATCTGAAAATTTAAAAAATTATCTTTTCAATGATATCAATAAAGTTGTCGTACGATTTTTTCTCTAATTTTAATAAATTTAAAAAAATATTTTTTGTCATAATTTACAACAATACTTTTCATTGTTGCAACGCATTTCAAACCGTTTTCGTTGTTTAAACAAATATTTAATTGAGTGTTTCGCTTCCATTGTTGAAAGCTTAGAAATTATCTTACTGGATTTTACTTTCTTCGTTTATTTGATCAATTTTTCTGCGCAATCTGTAAAGGAAGTCCTCAAGATGGCAATGTAATGTCTTAGAAATAAAACTATGGCTGGACTTAAGAACAGTGTGCGGTCCGCCAAGTTGAAATTTTTTTCGTCGCCAAATTGATTTCTCGCCAAATGTGGTAACCTTCCAAAATTTTGTGGGATTCTCTTTTTTTGGCAACCTTAAAACTTAGCGCCAGAATTTGAATATTGCTGTCTCTTCCTTTTGCCCGCAGGCGTTGAAACCGTGTGGTTGGTTTTTGGACGGTAATTTAATTCCGTTAATTCCGTTCGGTTTTTTGTTCTTTGCTTCATTCCAGGTCCTTCCATAATTCCCGTTATGTCTTGTCGCGTTAAACATCGCGCTTTCGAAAGCCAAGCTGGTATGTTTGACTTGGAATTTTTGTATGGATTGAAGAAAGGCAGCAAGAAAGAAGTGATTGCATGGTGTATGAGTATGGATATGATCGCGAAAGAGTATGTTTGTCCGACATGTGGAGAGAAAATGGTTTTGACTGAAATTGATTGTTCGGATGGTTATGCATGGGTTTGTCGAAAGTTTGGTGTGAATGAGCATCATATTAAAAGGACCGTGAGAAAGGGCAGTTGGTTCTCGGAAAGCAAGTTGACGATGCCTGAGGTTTTGATCCTCACATATTTGTGGGTGAAAAAAACACCGAATGAATGGATTACGGATGAAATGAATGTGTCAGAGCCAACTGTGGTTGATTGGAAAAGTTTTTGCAGGGAAGTTTGTGTGGATATGCTTGTGAAAGATAGTAAAGAAAAGATTGGTGGTGTCGGAATGATTGTAGAAATAGACGAAAGTAAGTTTGGTAAAAGGAAGTATAACAGAGGTAAGCGCGTGGATGGTAAGTGGGTGTTTGGTGGTGTCGAAAGAGGGAGCAAAAGAAGTTTTTTTTGCGTGGTTGAGGATCGAACGGCAGAGACGTTGATCGAAATCACCAAAAAAAACGTTGAGCCTGGGACCACGGTGCTTTCGGATTGCTGCCCTTCTTATAATGGTTTGACGGCGGAAGGCTATGTGCACCACACCGTCAACCATTCTAAGAATTTCAAAGATCCTGTAACGGGTGCCCATACCAACGGCATCGAAGGTACCTGGAATGCGATCAAAACCGACTTTCGAAAGCAGGGGACAAGAAGAGTTGCAGGGCAGTTCGACACGTATCTTGCAGAATACATGTGGCGGAGGAGCCATCGAGGTGCCTCAATGAAGTCTCTCTTCCCCTCCTTCATTCGAGGCGTCACGGAATTATATCCGCCTCATACGCAAGATACGGTCGAATAAGTAAGTTCGTTTTTTTAACAAATATCAATTCTTTTATTATATGTAATTGATAAATTATGTGTTTCATTCATATCATATGTTTTATGCAGCGAATAGGGGGGTTGGGGGGGCAGGAGCCCCCCCACTAAATGCAGAAGTATTAGATTCTATAATTTCAAAATTAATTTCTAATGCATCATTTTAGCCTGAAAATTTCACTTAAAAATTGATAAATTTCATGCTAAATTTCATACAATTTCATGTACTATTTCCAATTTCATGTACTGTTGACATTCTTTGCTATGACTCTAATTGGAATCGCCGCCATCTTGAAACCATCCAAGATGTCGGATATTTGGCGACTTTTTGGATGGTTGGCGCGATTTCAAAGTTTGGCGAGAAACCGCACACTGTTCTTAAGTCTTACCAAAACTATACTTCAAAAATTCTCAAGACATTTATTTACAGACACAGGACATTAGCATTAACATTATACATAAAAGCAAATTTAGAAGAATAAAATATTTCATTAGTTATAAAAACTAAATTAACCCCAAAATCAAACTCAATATCATTCAAATTCAGCTGTGTTACATATAATTAGCATCTTGCTGACATCCTAAAATTTAAATATGGCATCCTAGCCCAACTTTGGCAAATCACAACCATTGTCACGGCTCCATTAGTGACACACTACATGACAACATTCTCGGCGAAAAGCGCCGAAGTCCCTTCACTTCGCTTCCTTTGTGGAAGGAAGATTAGTCCCAGCGAAACAGCTCAGAACCAAGTCTCGGCTCCAGTGGGACGGCCAGCCCGGAACATAGCGGCCTGGACGGTACAGCAAGAATATAATGAAATAATCCAGTGAACTGAAAGATTATCTTCGCTATGTTTTAATTTTTTTATCAGCGTGTTTTAAGCCAATTAGCATGCTGCTGAACATAAAATGTTCCGCCCCAATTTAATGTTGAAATCAAATACGTATTTTACGTTAATGTAGACAAGGAACAGAACGAGTGCAAGGATGCGAAAATAACGCGGGTTAAATGTCTATAGCAATTTGAAGTTTAAAACTACTTTGTAAAGGAAACCATGAATATAAACTTTTGCATAAGAGATTCAGTTGAAATTTTATTTTCGGCGATCTAGCTGGTCGCCGCGGGCGGCTATTATCTAATAAATAACTCTTGAATTGTGAGCTTCTGATCTCCGAGTGATGCATTATACAACATAGTATTCAAAATGCCGCATGTTCATCCAGATGATGTTTTTCTTCCTTTCGTTGAGCTGCAAAGAAAGCAGCCACCTTGAATCACACTCAATAGTTTCTCTGTTTTTTCCCACTCTCTGCTTAAATTAGTTTCCTTGTCTTTAT
Organism: Araneus ventricosus; assembly: GCA_013235015.1. NCBI lineage: Eukaryota > Metazoa > Arthropoda > Arachnida > Araneae > Araneidae > Araneus > Araneus ventricosus. The sequence goes on from BGPR01027620.1 coordinate 8,364, forward strand.
TTTACTCATTAATTTTTTCAACTATTTTTTATAGCATTCTCTCGAATGGAACACTTCCGGCTTCATATCTGTCATTTAAGTTTCATCTTAGATAAGAAAATAGATAAAGGTAAATCATGAGATACACAAGATAAATTTAGATAATATCAGATAGATAAAGCTAAATTTTGATAAAGATAAAGCATAACTTTTAAGCAATTTAAAAAAGTGCATATTGAGACTTGTGCTGCATTGTTAATTGTTAGGAGGGAGGCGGACTAGCAGAAAATTACGTGGTGGAGAATAACATTAAAAAAAAATGTTCATTTAATTATACGGTACTTACGTATTAACGCCACCGAAGCTGAAGTTGCGCTAATGCGCCAAGATTGGCGGCACTTAAAAACCGCCAAATTTGTAGCTGCGGTGGCGTATTAACGTCACCGCAGCTACAGATTTGGCGGTCGCCTACAGATTTGGCGGTCGCCTACAGATTTGGCGGTCGCCTACAGATTTGGCGGTCGCCTACAGATTTGGCGGTCGCCTACAGATTTGGCGGTCGCCTACAGATTTGGCGGTCGCCTACAGATTTGGCGGTCGCCTACAGATTTGGCGGTCGCCTACAGATTTGGCGGTCGCCTACAGATTTGGCGGTCGCCTACAGATTTGGCGGTTTTTAAGTGCCGCCAATCTTGGCGCATTAGCGCAACTTCAGCTTCGGTGGCGTTAATACGTAAGTACCAATTATACTGACATTTTTCAACATCTGGCACTAATTATGTAGATTCTTAACTTGTAAAGATAAAAGACATATTTTCTTAGGATGTGTGTATTTCAGTCATTAAGAAACACGTTTCGGAGAATTGCTTGTTTTTTAATTGAAAAATCATATTGGTTTTAGAAAAAACCTTGGTAAACATTGTTTTGTTTTAAAAATTTATTTTCTGAGATAATACTAAATATTAATATACTAGCAATATGCGCACGGCATTGCCCGTGCTATCTTGACTTCAACAAAATTAAAAAAAAAAAAAACGCTCACAAATAACATGAAAAAGTTTTGAAAACAAAATCAAAACAAAAGATACACATTATTGATTTTCGACAATGACACGAATGTGATGACGTCATTGGAAGGAATCGGATTGTAGAAAGCATATTACGTCACCTCCTGCGAGGAAGGTCACCACCTGCCAATGAAATCGCAATAATGCATTCTGGGATGGTCCGGAGAAACGCTTGCTGTCAAATCTCGCTAGCAAAAAAAAAAAAACTGTTTGAACTGATCAGGGAAAAATTAATTTAAAAAAAGAATAAGATATTTTAACCGTTCTTGTTTTGAATCCGACAGAAACGTTCCAGTTATAAGCTGAAAAAAATAAAAAATATACAGAGTTGGTAGAACGTCAGATGCGAGAATTTTTGAAAAATCCTTATCAAAAATTACCATAAAAGTAACTATTATTTAAAAATTTCACAAAATTCAGTAAATTGCGTTAGAAATTTTAAACAAGCTTCATTAGAACAAAAATTGTTTGTTCTATCCGATGGTGCATTGATTGTTTTTCAACGATCATTAGAGAAGATACTACAGCCATAAACGTGCAAAAAATGACCCCAAACAACACAAAACATTAAATAAAAAATTTTCTAGATTAAATTTTAAAATTCCGGCTTCGAGGTGCATTGAGTCAGCATTACGGATATCTCTGTGCCAAATTTCATGGCTGTAAGTGCGATAGATTCGTCTGGACATCGCACACACACACGCAAACATTGACTTTTATAAGTATAGATTAAAATAAATTTGAAAGATATAAAATTAAGAAAGTTTCTAATAGGCTGTACCGAAAAACGAATGATAGGTTAAAAATGCTTTTTAAAAATTGAAAATGGGAAAATTTCAGAATTTAACAGTATAATTCTTTAATATACGTTTGTGAATGGTAAAAATACTACTTTCCATATATTGTAAAAAACAATGACGATTGTTCAAATTTTATAACATGTGGTTTTATCTAGGAAGTCAATGTAAGTGTTTGACAAACAGTTTTATGACTTTTACTTGTATTTGGATTTTACGAGGATCCTGACAGTAGTAAAAATTTACGTTGTTGTTACTACGGAGTTCATGTGTAAAATTCGATTAAAATATTGTGCAACAATTTTTCATGCAATATTTAATTTATTATTTTTAATACAACATTGCCTGTTAAAATTTTGAAGAACTAAAAAGTTATTCAAGTACAGATAACTGCAAAAATCAAAGACGAAAATATTTTATTTGTATGCCGTGATTTTAATTGTTGTTTTCATTGTAGTTTATTTTTATAAATTTGTTTACAGAAAATACACTAAAAGATTTTCGAAATTTTTACTACAGCGTAAGAGACTACTTACGCATGAACTTCGAATTTACACCGATTCGCTAACGTAAACAAGCAGTTTTTCTCTATAAAAGTTTTATGTTCATTTTACGTAGCTGCTTCTTTAAGGAAAGAAATGCATGAAAATAATATTTACGTTAAATTGTTATTTATTGTGTTATAGATTGAACATACCACTAAATTTTCATCGGATTTTCATTTCAGCATTTTCTACGACTTTTACCGTTAGCAGCAAACTAATTTTCTTTCCTTGAATTAGTTTTGTATTTATTTTTTAAAAATTCAAATTTTGAGTTCTTCTACATGTAAATTTTATGTTGGGCAATATCCAAAAAATTTTCCAGACATTGCTCTTGAAAGATAGTCATGTAAAATCCCTATGGAAATATTACTTCTAGCAGCTGCAATTCCAGTTTTTAAAAGCTCCATTTCGTAAAATTTATTAGAAGAAATTAAGTTTACCCTGTTCATGAAAAAATAAAAATATATTTCATAATTTTTTACTATTATTTTATCTAGAATTTTATTATAAATAAAAATATTAGAATTTTATAAGAAATTTTTTATATTAATTATATTATATTCATTAAACAATATTATGTTCATTATAAATAATATTATTATTACATTATGTTCATATGTTCGCCATAAAAGTTATAGTATATTTTTATATTAGATAATAATTTTTTATTGATTTATTGTATATATTAATAATAATATATAGTATAATAAGTGGTTTAAATATTTTAATATAATAATTTAGTATAATTAGTGGTTAAAGTGTTACAAAGCTATAAATTCGTTTCCCTGAGATGCTAATCTTGGCGACAAACTTGGCGACTTGGCGATAAATTTGGCGACCATTTTGGCGACTTGGAGACAAAGTTGGCGACTTTGGCGACAAGTGGAATTCTCTAGAAGGACCTCGAACTTTCAACATATTTCTATTGATTTCATGAACTTTCTAGAGATTATGTCACTTCCTACGTAATGAAGTCACTTCCGTTGAAAAGTATAAAAGGCAAGCTCTCAAGCCAAGAAGAGTCAGTTGGATTTGGATCTGCAAGCAAGCTGGTGAGCTAATAAGAAACCTTTGAGTGCTGTGTTGAGATTTAATGGTAATCTCTGTTGTGAATTTTTACAAGTGCTGTTTTAATATTTGTGTTATGTTTCTTTGCTTAGAATACCTGTAAAATAAAGAGCTTTATTTTTGTAATCCTGCTTATTGGACTGCATTCACGTACACCCACAAGACGAATTTGTCACATTATGTTCATATGTTCGCTATAAAAGTTATAGTATATTTTTATATTGGATGATAATTTTTTATTGATTTATTGTATATATTAATAATAATATATAGTATAATAAGTAGTTTAAATATTTTAATCGATGCAAAATTCGCAATTTTCATTTATGGATCAAACTTATAACTAATGGAATATAAATAAAGTAATTATCTAAGTAGGTATTGCACCAAATATAAGAGTGTAGAGGGACGAGACTCATGTTTATATGGAATGCCGCTGTTGAAGAATTAATTCAATCTCAAGAACCGTTTTTATTAGATGTTTAAGTTCCACGACACAGTACATTAAAAGGTACAAGACGAAAGACAGAGAACAACAACACAAGACAAGTACACAGAAGAAGAAGAAAGAGAGGCATCATGGGAAAAACCCGGATGGCTCTAGTAGCGCCATCTACCATAAAAAGGAGAAGGCAGTGAATTGTAACCGCTACAAGAGCTATTTCCTTACCAAGGATTTACTTCTTTTCAATTTATTTCCGGCATCTGTTACATGGGAATTCGCTAAACAGACTGTTAAATAATAACGATACTCCTCATAAGGCTAATTTATAAAGATTTCGGAATGCATCAATACTAAAATAAAAGATGAAAATCTAAAAACTTTTCTATTATGAATAGGGGGAATGCGGGGATATTAATACACTTTTTTTGGAAAGCTAAAAAATGATCTTACCAGCGGTAATAATTTGAATTAATACGCTATATTTATGCATTTGCTAATCTAATATAGGATTTCAGTCGAAATTTGGTCATTAATGACATAATAAAATATTTATTACACTTTTTCTCCTAAAAATGGATTTGTATCAATCTGCCCCATACCAGGGGTACATTGATATAAACACAGAAATATCGAAAATAATGATGATTAATGGGTGTGGGATCAAAATAAACTTTGTTTTATCAAAATCTTGTATTCCAAATCAAGGTTTCAAAGTTTAATAAAGTAACAAACTTTCTTTTATCAAAAAATCTTGTATTCCAAATCAAGGTTTCAAAGTTTAATAAAGTAACAAACTTTCTTTTATCAAAAAATCTTGTATTCCAAATCAAGGTTTCAAAGTTTAATAAAGTAACAAACTTTCTTTTATCAAAAAATCTTGTATTCCAAATCAAGGTTTCAAAGTTTAATAAAGTAACAAACTTTCTTTTATCAAAAAATCTTGTATTCCAAATCAAGGTTTCAAAGTTTAATAAACTAATAAACTTTCTTTTATCAAAAAATTTTGTATTCCAAATCAAGGTTTCAAAGTTTCACAAAGTAACAAACTTTTATTTTAATCAAAATTCAACATTTTTACTGACACTGGAAAAATGAAAAAATAATGCTGCAAAAATAAAATATCTCTATAAATAATAAAGGAGAATGGGTGTGTATGGGTTTAAAAATACTTTGGAGGAAGGGAATGTGTACCTCGAAGCCGTTTTTTGACATTTTAATTAATTAAAAATTAACAGAAATTCTTGCGTTCTTCCTTGGTAAATTACGAAAATAATATAGCATAAAAATAATTTTAACACCATCTGAAAATGCAAAAAATTATCTTTTCGATGATATTAATTAAGTTGCCGTACAATATTTTTCCAATTTTAATAAATTCGTAAAAAAGTATTTTAAGCTTAATTTACAACAATATATTTCATTTTCGCAATGAAATTTAAACCGTTTTCATTGTTTAAACAAATATTTAATTGCGTGTTTCTCTTAGATAGTTCATTTTTACGTTTTCCTCCGTTTCCGAAGACGATGTTCCGAAGTAATTGCTGTTAAGGCACATTGATGCACGCAAAAGACGCCTATCAATGTGTCCCGGAGTCAATTGTATCAATGTGCCCCAAGAGCTCATTTTACTTAAAACAAGCGGGCAATCAAAAACAACGCTGAATAACCTCAAAACTTAATAAGAATCAGAAAAATAATTTTTTTCTACCTTTGGAGTAGATTCCCTGGCAGGAAAACGTAATTAGTTAAATAGTTATTAGTTTAGTAGTTAATAGAAACGCGTAATAGTTAAAGAAATCACACAGCACATTGAGTAAAATTTACTTAGACGAGAAGATTAGCGATTTGATTTATTTTTAAATTAACTTTTGACTAAACATTGCCGAAAACTATACCCTATGCTAAGGGTTACAGTGGCATATATATATGAAGGGATATTAATATCTTGAACCATTCCAATCCTCAAAATCTATGGACTATATCAATGTTCCCGCGTATCAATCTACCCCAACTTAAAAAACCGAAGAGTCATTGCATATTGTGTACACAAAGAAGCAAATGTATGATTTTTTTTTTCAAAAAATTACGCCTTTACTAACATTTTTTATCTGTCAGACTGATTGGTATCATTAATTCCTTAAAACAGAGAAATATCTTCAAGGAAGAGAAAAGGAATTATTCATCGAATGATCAATTCCATAAGAATTAATTAAGAATAGGAATTCATTAAGATCATTCCTTCAGGACTCCGATGAATCGTCTTTTGTTATCATCTATACTTAGGAAATGCATATTGAAAGGTGGTTAAAGAAATTCAGCTCTATATCATATGAATAAAAATAAATCTTGAAATTGAAGAAGATTTGGTAATTATACATCCATCTATTTGTGTTTTTTAAAATTTGAGCCGCATATGTCAGCTTCATCGACATCTATAGATTATGGAGATGAAATAACCTCTCTGTATATAAAAGGCAAAGTTTGTGTGCATGCGTACGATGTTTAGATATAAAATATTGCACTTACAGCCCTGAAATTTGGCACACAGGTAATCGTAATGGTGACTCAATGCATCCCGAAGCCCGAATTTTAAAATTTAATCTAGAATATATATATAAAGATAGTCTGAATATAGACTATTACTACTATGAAAAAGTCAACTCAGAATTGGAATTCCAACAATCAAATGCCAATCAGTCTTGGGAATCGATATGTGTCGCATTAATCTAGATTTGTAGCGCCAATATATATATATATATATATATATGAACATACAAAAACAAAATAAACAAGACATATCAAAATGCAAATCATAAACTAAAAATGTATAAATTATATAAAATAACCAAATCTAAGATAAAATCTAAAAAATTGAAAATATTAAAGATACTAAGAGCAAAAGATAAGTTTAGACATTTAAATGTCAACTGTAAATCAACTCTATTGATAACAAAACTATTGAAAAAAGACAATCCAAATATATAGAGTTTTCAACAATTAAGTTAGTAGCTTGGCTGTGGACAAGCTCAGCCAGGTTAAATCAATTTTGCATATATATATGTTTTGATTTCGTTTTTAAAATTATATTACTATATTTTATGTCATTCTGGGCTTTTCTTATTTTGTTGAAGTCATTATGCCACGGGCAACTCTGTGCGCGTACTGCTAGTAATTTATAACTCTGTTGTGTTTTCCTCGAAAAATTTTGTACAGCATGGCGCGGAGTCAATTCATGCTCACATCAAATCCACCGCAACAATTTAATTTTGAAATTCACTGCAAATCTTGCAGAAAGAAAATGACGCCACAGCACCGAGAAAAACAATGCGCAGTTTTATGACATTGATTTTCAAATTCTTCCTACTTTTTTACATGCGATAATATTATTTGTATAAATATAAAAGTAGGAGATTGAAATAATTTCGTGATGCGAAAAATCAATTTCACTGCTTTGTTTCTTCATAGAGTGTTCTTATTACTTGCATGTAATCATGTATCTACGTCAAAACATGAATGAATCTAATGATGACCGAACCTAATCTTTAGCCAGCTTTATTCACGTGTTAAAGATAATCCAGTCCCACCGAAAACGTAAAATATTTCTTCATTTATTTTAAGCTTTTTTTCCTTACCTGGTTTTAATTATCGTTATTTTAATTTCAAAGAACAAATAATTATTTAAACTAAATTATTAACAGAAACACAGAGAGAATATTCATTGATACTATCAACTGAAATAGCAGAATAAATATACTATTTCGCTATAATAAACTTGAGTAGTTATTTGAAAATATAATATGTATTACATCGTGGTTACAACACATGGTGGCTCTGTTCTTACCGGTGATGCATGTGCCGTTCATTAGTAAGGAGCCCGCGTATATGTCACATAGGTATTTTTGTCTGTAACATTAGTCATTTTCTGCATATGAAGTATGAAAAAATATGTCTTTACAAACATTAGATAAATTTAATTAATATTATGTTTCTTATTTACTTCTACGCATAAAGTTTACTAATTATCTATACAAATGTACTTTTCTCAAATACGTCTATTTTAGATATCGAAATGGCAGCGAAAGAAAACAATTTATATGAAAAAAATATTAAAAAATAGTTTTATTATAAGACATCTCAATTAAGTATACTTTAAAATAGTGTTCCTTAAACATCGATAGTTCAGCTATTGATAGTGTAGTCGATAATTTTCCCAAATATCGACTAAAAATATCGGTAGTTTCAAAATTATCGATAGTTTTCTCCCCGGCGATACTATCGAAATGTGTTTTTCAAGTCGATAGTTTAGAAACTATCGATTGTTTCAGTCGATAGTTTTGAAACTATCGATAGTATCGATATTTCCTGTCGATGGTTTTAAAACTATCGACTGAAATTGCTCTTATCGATAGTATTACCTGAGAGCAAACTATCGATAGTTTTGAGAAAGTCGATACTGTCGATTGTTTCAGACGATAGTTGCGAAAACACGATACTATTGATTTGGCTTCGATAGTATCGATAAAATATCGATGTTTAAGGAACACTACTTTAAAAGGATATTTTTTTATTCTTATCTTCTATCTTTTTCAGTTATTTTTATCATTCTCTTAATACCTAATCATTAATTGTCATTATTTTGATCAATATTATATAAAAATTTTACCTCGGAAAGCAAATCTCTACGTTTTCTTCTCATAACCTCTTACAGAAACTTTTGCTACAAGCTTCTTTTTCCATCAGAAGTTTCGAAATCCCCCTTTCAACTCTGCCATTGAATGACTTTCTTCTCCTTCAAATCGGCTTTTCTAAGAAACTTTTCTCACGCATATTTTCTAAAGATTCCTTTCTAATAAAAGTTCATAAGTCACCAAACAACCAAGAAGGAAAAGACTTCTTTTATCTGGAGATATCATCTTTTGATACTGATGTACTCCAAATGCTAAGTAATGCAGAAAACTCAAATTCATCTGCAGTATTATCTTCCTCCTTTGACAGGAAACAAGTTTGCATTTATTGTTTTATTTATTGTTTAGCAAGCATTAAACAAGCATTTTATTGTTTGTCTCAAAATAGATTATCATTTTTCAATAGTTTGGCAAAATCTATTCTATCTTGTTAATAATAATAAGAACTAGAATAATTCTTCCAGAACAATACGAACTTTCAAGTTTCAATTAGAATCTAAAGTTTTGAAATATTTTACTATCTATTTCAAGATCAAAAAGGATTACCAGCTATTTATACTTGAAAAAATTAATTAAACTAAATTAAACTTATTCTCAAAAAAAGTTATAGGTGGAATGCGGGGACATTGATACGATATTTTTGGAAAGCTAAAAAAATGGTTTTACCAACGATAATAATTATAATCAATACACTATATTTATACATTTGTTAATCTAGTATTGGGACTTCAGTCGAGTTTTGCTCACAAATGACATAATAAAATACTTTTCACACTTTTTTCTTAAAAATGGAAATAGAAAAAACGGAAATATCGAAAATAATGATAATTAATAGGTGTGGGATCAAAAAATTTATTTCATCAAAAAATCTGTCAAGGTTTAAAAGTTTAACAAAGTAACAAACTTTTATTTTAATCAAAATTCAACATTTTTAATGAGACTGGAGAAATGAAAAAATAATGCCTCAGAAAATAATTTATCTCTACAAATAATAAAGGAGAATGTGTGTGTGTGTGTGAGCATGAGAATACTTTGGAGGGAGGGAATGTGTACCTCGAAGCCGTTTGTTGAAATTTTAATTAATTAAAAATTAAGTGAAGTTTTCGCGTAATATAGCATAAAAATAATTTTTACACCATCTGAAAATACAAAAAAATTATCTTTTCGATGATATTAATTAAGTTGCAGGACTATTTTTTTTCCAATTTTAATAAAATCGTAAAAAAGTATTTTAAACTTGATTTACAACCGTTTTCATTGTTTAAACAAATACTTAATTGCGTGTTTCTCTTAGATTGCTAATTTTTACGTTTTTTTTTTTTCACGGCGGATTCTTTTTTTTCTCTACTCTTATTTTTCGCATCCGGTGTTGCATTTTTTAATTTATTTAACGGAAGTTGGTATATATTTTTTTTTGAGCGAGCTTCTGTGTTATTCTGTGTTTGGATTTATTAACAATTGAAAAAAATCGTTTTCCTGCATTTTTCTTTCTTTTTTTGTCGTACGGTGTTTCGCAACATTTACGTTTGTTGGGGGAAAATATTTATTCATTTTTTAATCCGTTTTTTCATTATTATTCGTTTTATTTCTTCTTTTGCAAAACAAATATCATGCTAATCTGTTTTAATTTATAAGCAAAAGAATTCTCGCATTTTCATTCAAACCAAACTGCTTTAAGGTAGTAAAAAGGCTAGAACTGAAAGTTTTAATCCACCAAGAGAGGATTCCAAACAGATTTACGTTTGTTGGGGAAGCTTAGTGACAATATTTGTAGGTAAAAAGCAGAGGCGGTCATATGAAAAAATGTAGATTCTGAGAAACGCTGGGTTATTAACTATAAGGTAATTAAAAGGTTGGATTTAAAAATTTTAATTAAACAATATAGGATTCAAAGGATTTTTTACGTTTTGGGGGAAACGTAACGTTTACGTTAGCGACAATATGTGTAAAAAAAATAAACCGGAGGCGGGCATATGAAAATATGGATCCCAAGGCCTCACATGATCTCACTTCTCTCCGCCCGGGAATATCCCATTATTCAAGATTGCCCGTGCAACGCCGGGCCATGCAGCTAGTGATAATTAATAGGTGTGGGATCAAAAAAATTTATTTTATCAAAAAATCTATCAAGGTTTAAAAGTTTAACAAAGTAACAAACTTTTATTTTAATCAATATTCAACATTTTTAATGAGACTGGAAAAATGAAAAAAATAATGCCTCAGAAAATAATTTATCTCTATAAATAATAAAGGAAAATGTGTGTGTGTGTGTGTGTGTGTGTGAGCATGAGAATACTTTGGAGGGAGGGAATGTGTACCTCGAAGCCGTTTGTTAAAATTTTAATTAATTAAAAATTAAGTGAAGTTTTCGCGTAATGTAGCATAAAAATTTTTACACCATCTGAAAATACAAAAAAATTATCTTTTTGATGATATTAATTAAGTTGCCGTACTATTTTTTTCCAATTTTAATAAAATCGTAAAAAAGTATTTTAAACTTGATTTACAACCGTTTTCATTGTTTAAACAAATACTTAATTGCGTGTTTCTCTTAGATTGCTAATTTTTACGTTTTTTTTTTTTCGTTTCTGAAGACGATGTTGCAAGTAATTGCCGTTAAGGCACATTGATACACACAGAAGACTCGTATCAATGTGCCCCAAGAGCTCATTTTACTTAAAACAATTTATCTCGCAAAAACAACGCTAATCAACCTCAAGACTTAATATAGTTCAGAAAATTAAATGTTTTTTTCCTACCTTTCGAGTAGATTCCCTAGCAGGAAAACGTAACTAGTTAATGAAATCGCACAACACACACTTTGATCAAAAATTACGTAGACGAGAATATTAGCGGTCTGATTCATTTGTAAGTGAGTGATTGGGGTTTTATGGCACAAGGGCCAGAATTGGCCAAGCTGCGCCAAACATTTGTTTAGATTTGCGCCAAACTATGTAAAAAACAGGACAAGATTCATTTGTAAATTAACTTAAAAAAATATAGCTGAAAAATACACCTTGTGCTAAGGGGTACAGTGTCATATATATGAGGGGATGTGAACATATTGAACCATTCCAGTCATCAAAATTTATAGACTGTGTCAATGTTCCCGCGTATCAATCTACCCGAGCTCCCCTTCTTTCACTCTGTCAATAAACAGTTAATCCCAATTCCAATTGTTTCATTTATCGTTCCCAATACCTTTTTCAGTGAGACGCAAAGAAAAAAAAATTATTGTTTGTTTTGCAGGTTACGGACGTTACGGATAATCGCTCTTTCACTAAGTTTTATTTTACACATTTATTACTTCTATTTCTTTTAAAAAGCAAATTTAGGTATCCGAATCCGGGAATTCATTTTTCAAAAAAAATAGTATACAATTCTGTATCAAACTACAAATTAATAGTTGAATATTAACCAATCGGCAAAGCTTACTTTCTTATTGGGTTGAAGACGAATTGCTTTTTAACTCATTAACAGAATAGTTTTCTGTACCGTCTAATTCTGGGGTTCCCAAACTTTTTCCCCTCGCGTACCCCTTGATTAGTCTTTTTATTTTTGCGTACCCCCTTGATTAGTCTTTTTATTTTTGCGTACCCCCTTGATTAGTCTTTTTATTTTTGCGTACCCC
>BGPR01027621.1:7307-19138 GCA_013235015.1 Araneus ventricosus
GGACAGACCTATTTTAACTTCCAATGCAAGTGTCTTCTGCGTGCAGTGGCGTAGTGACTAGGAGGTAGGCACTCTTAGAGGACACTGGAGGCAGAATATAAGTGTGACTTGTTTCTTTTTTAAACTAAATATAACGAGGGGGCGAAAAAATAAAATTATGTCCTGGGTACCACTTACCCTTGTTGCAGTACTGTTCTTAAAGTCAAGTCTCGAGGTGTAGCTCTCAGCATTTAGGCCGTAGGGCATTTAGCCGGTTTGAGGATACAAGCCGGCTGTGTACATAAATGCACAAACCTTGCTTCTGCATTTTTGTACATTTCGGCTGCATGACAAATTTCCTCTGTTTAAGCTGAATGCATTTACTCTCATGTAGAAATTTTTCATGTGGAAACACGTGAAACCTTGTTCTAAGAATATTTTTTTAATTTTAGATTTAGATAGTTTTTTTTTTATTTTTTTATACTTCAATAGGACTTTGCCTAAATAGGGAACTTAGACTTAGGATGGCATCAAAGCATAAATATTTCAAGCAGGATTTCCAAGAAACATTACGAAATAGAAATTATTCATATAATTAATCTTGTATAATTTTTCCTAAACTTCAACAAAATGCGCTTCATCTTGGGATATAATCATCACGGTAACCACCATGGTAGTGGAATTCTTCAATTTAAAGCTTTAAATTTGAACTCGACAGAATGTGTTTCATCTTGGGATAGTAATCTGTTGCCACCATGGCAGTTGAATTCTGCCATTTAAAGCTTTAAAGTTGAACTCGACAAAATGTGTTTCATCTTGGGATAGTAATCATCACTGTTGCCACCATGACAGTTGAATTCTTCCATTTAGCTTTAAAGTTGAACTCGACAAAATGTTTCATCTTGGGATAGTAATCATCACTGCTGCCACCATGGCAGTTGAATTCTTCCATTTAAAGCTTTAAAGTTGAACTCGACAAAATGTGTTTCATCTGGGATAGTAATCATGACTGTTGCCACCATGGCAGTTGAGCTCTTCCATTTAAAGCTTTAAAGTTGAACTCGACAAAATGTGTTTCATCTTGGGATAGTAATCATCACTGTTGCCACTATGGCAGCTGAGTTCTTACTGCATTTAAAGTTGAACTGACAAAATGTTTCATCTTGGATAGTAATCATCACTGCAACCATGGTGTTGAGCTCTTCCATTTAAAGCTTTAAGTTGAACTGACAAATGTGTTTCATCTTGGGATAGTAATCATCACTGCTGCCACCATGGCAGCTGAATTCCTTCCATTTGCGCTTTAAAGTTGAACCGACAAATTGTGTTTCATCTTGATAGTAATCATCACTGCTGCCACCATGCAGTTGAGTCTTCCATTTAAAGCTTTAAAGTTGAACCTGACAAAATGTGTTTCCTCTTGGGATAGTAATCATCACTGTTGCCACTGTAGCAGTTGAGTTCTTCAGCTTTCAAGTTGAACCGACAAAATGTGTTTCATCTTGGGATAGTAATCATCACTGTTGCCACCACGGCAGTTGAGCTCTTCCATTTAAAGCTTTAAAGTTGAACTCGACAAAAAAAGTTTCATCTTGGGATAGTAATCATCACTGTGCCACCATGGCAGTTGAGTTCTTCCATTTAAAGCTTTAAAGTTGAACTCGACAAAATGTGTTCCATCTTGGGATAGTAATCATCACTGTGCCACCATGGCAGTTGAGTTCTTCCATTTAAAGCTTTAAAGTTGAACTCGACAAAATGTGTTTCATCTTGGGATAGTTATCATCACTGTCGCCACCATTGCGGCATAGAGTTCTTCCATTTAAAAACTTAAAGTTGAACTGACAAATGTGTTTCATCTTGGGATAGTAATCATCACTGTCGCCACCATGGCAGTTGAGTTCTTCCATTTGAAGCTTTAAAGTTGAACTTTAATGTATGTTCCTTGCACCTATTGCAATGGTTCACGCATGTCACAACTTCGTGAAAACTTCTACACATTTTCTCTCGGAATGCTCTCTAGAATCTAAAACTATTCCTCTTTTAAAAGTTATATAACACCCTACCCATGATAACCCATTATAAGGCTATTTTTTCCTAGTAGTGGTATAATAAAATAACTTTGGTATTGAGATTAATTTAAGAAAAGAAATTCATTCAGCTTATTGGATGGCATTATTTTTTATTAATTAATGATTAATTACCAAGTCAAGACACTTCGTCAGGATTTGAGATAAGGAATCGGAACATCCAGGGTTTTGTTCCATTGAAAAATTTGGCGGGAACTTACGCCAACCTTAAAAAATGAATTTAAAAATTGATGAATTTGGCGGGAATTATATTCCCACGGCCTTATAAAGGGTTAAAAATTCGACCAGCGAGACAGTTCTTTCAACCGTTATTAAGGTAAAACTTAGAAAAAGCATGAAATTTCCTCTTAATTTCTTATTAAATGAAAATTCAATAAATTGTTGCACTTCCAGAAGTTCGAAAATGCTTCCTTTTTTTTGAAAAGCAGCAGTATATGTACTAAATTATATCAGGATCAGACGGAAACAGTAGATTTGTATAAAAGACAAACATTCTTCTTTACACAGTCGACGTCCGTTATAACGACCACACATTATAAAGACCGTTCCATTAAAACCACCACACATTATAAAGACCGTTCCATTATAACGACCACACACAAAGACCGTTCCATTATAACGATACACATTATAAAGACCGTCCATTAAAAACGACACACATTATAAAGACACTTTATTATAACGACCACACATTATAAAGACCGTTCCATTATAACGACCACGCATTATGACGTCCATTTATAACGTACCACACATTATATAAAGCACGTTCCATTATAACGATCACGCATAGAGACCGTTCCATTATAACGACACATTATAAAGACCGTTCCATTATAACGACCACACATAAAGACAGTTCCATTAACGACCACGCATTATAAAGACCGTTCCATTATAACGCACACATTATAAAGCACTGTTCCATTATAACGACTATGATAAAATCCCCAACTGTGTTTCCCTATACACTCTATGTTATTTTACTCTTACGGTATAACGACCGTCCCGTAAAGGACACTCTTCCAGGTATTTTCCCAAAAGGAACATTTTCTAAACGTGGTAACTTGAACTGACATTGATTATTGTATTGCGCTTGTAGATGTAGTCTTCAGTGTTGCAGTTCAACTTTGACGGGGAATTACCACTCACCACAGCGCGGAAATCAGAATAGCCTAGAATAAAAAAAAATGTTTCAAGAACTATTGAGACTTTAAAATGTTTTTTTTTTTTTTTGAAACGCAAGAAAATACAGAACATTATTTATCATTTTTAACTGAAATGGAAAATTATGTTTTGCACTTTTGAAAATAAATGTTTTGTAAGTCCACCCTTTATTTTCTACTTTAAAATGTGCTTTAGAAATATATTTTTAATTCATAAAATTTTATTTTTAATACCAATGATAAAAAAATAATTTGAGTGTTTAGTTGGAATCTCTTTAAAAATCGCCTATTTTTACGGAACTGATGAGAGTGCACGTGCACATTTTTTAAATTATATCAACTATAGCGACCACTCGTTATAAAGACCTTCTGCTGTGGGACGCTGAGGCTCGTTATAACGAGCGTCGACTGTATATCGGTTTGAGTAAAAATTCAGGAACATATTTTAAATCATGAAATTTATTTTTTTAAAATTCCTCTGGTCGCTTGACGAAGAAGCTTTTTAATTGCCTTTAATTTTTTACTTTCTCGTATACGAAGTATCCAAAGAGAAAGTACTGTAATCGTAAAAAACTCGAACTCGAGATTTTGACGAATCTCCACATTTTAGACCTCCCGGAGTCCGAAAAACACAATTTGGGAATTATGTCTGTCTGTCTGTGTGTCTGTCTGTGAACACGATAACTCGAAAACTATTAGAGCTACGGGGATGATATTTGGTATGTGGTCTTTACACATAATTTGTAGGGTTTTACCAAATTTTGGTCAAAATCCATCCATTGGAAGTCTGTCTGTTTGTATGTCCGTGTTAATATGAACGCGATAACTCATAAACTTAAATAGCTAGGTAGATAAAATATGGTACACATTTTTATCATCAAGAATGTAGGTTTGTATTAAATTTTGCAACAAATCCGTCAAAAGGTTGACTGTCTGTCTGTATATTCGCACACTTTTGAACTCAATAACTTCTTTAAAAATTACTTTGATAATTTGATAAATGAAATTTGGTATGCGGCCTTCTTACCTTAATGGTAGATTTGTGCCCAATTTTTGCGTCAATCGGTTAAAAAAAAGGCGTTCAAATTGCAAATCTCGTTTCCTTTATGTTACACCCAGCCCTATTGGTAATCACGCCGGCTTCTAATTCCACTTCCGCGTTGGACGACCTTCGGAAATCGTGGTATGACGTTTCGCTTGCTTTTTTTTCTCCACTGCGTTAGAGGTTCTTGTTCGTTTTACTGCCTTTTAGCTTATTTTTTTCTCTACATATGTTAGGAGTATACGAGAAAGTTTAGGGGAGACCACTCCCGCTGGTTTAAGCATGAAAGTGAGCGACACATTGCACACATCTCACGCTTAGCGCTGTCTTAACACCTGGATTAAATGCAAAGAACAAAAGTCATAAAAAATGCTCGTTTTCTTTCATTTATATATTATTTATTACTGAAAAAAGATACTCCTCGTGCACCACTAATGTGCAACTCGAGGTTTACAGAAGTAAATAGACAAAATCATTCAATCCATGTACGAAACAATCCCTTTTAAAAAATTACGTATAAGTAAGGAAGAAAACTAATTATTGAAAACTAACTACAGTAATGCAAAATAATTAAAAGAAGCAGATAAGAGGGAGGAAAAATATAATAATAAAATAAAATAAAATCATATGGAATTTTCCACCATGAATAGAAAGCAAAAATTTCAGTAATTAAAGAATCAATGTTTTACAAATGTATACAAGAATATAAAGCACAAAATATCTAAAAATAAAGAGAAAGAATATATATGCATCTGAATTGATAGTTAAAAAATGTAATAATGAAATTTAAAAGAAGGCGAAGGATGTGAAAAGCAAGCGAGAAGAAGGCAGCAAAAGTAGTTTTTTTTAACTTGGCATTCTATTTTAATTATTTGAAAATACACAGAAATCAATAAAAATTTTTAAAATTCAAAATTCTCGATGTTGTAGAGCATAATTCTCTTTCAAATACCATGAAACATCTTGCCAATGCATTTTCTTTCTGCACGCATTTTTAAACTTTAAAAGAATTTATCATGAATAATTACTCAACCCAATACTCCTAAAAGTTATGTTATGATACTGAAATATTGAAGATCGTTGGTCAAAAGTTGAATGCCCAATCAAATCTTTAAACTTTGTGTCAGTGCTGTGCACGAAAGAGAGTAGAATTTCCGTCTGCGAAATCATTCATCTTGCCGCAATGTAAACGGGAGGGGGGGGGTCGCCGTTTTCGCAAGAAAGGCTATAAATAGGCGCCATCCATAACGGAGGAGACTTTTTTCAAATGCGTTGCGTCGAACACGTGCGGGGTTTCCTTCAGCAGAGCCGTTCCGGAAACGAGCGAAAACACAGCTAGGAAAAACCGTCCGAACGCCTGAAAATGCTCGAGGAAACATTTTCGGAGCAGATAACGCTACATTTGACAATTGATTCTTCCGTACGTGGGTACAGAAGGCTCTGGAGAACGGTAAAAGGATAGAAATTTGGGATTCGTCTTCCTTAAACGATTTTTATGACGCAATTTTATATCCGAACACGTTGAAAAGTCGATTTTCGGCCAAAATTCCCATTTTTCAATTTTTGATGTTTTGGATCATTCATTCACTTACCTTTCTAAAACATATTTGCTTTTGTCGGTACGTTAATTAGAAGATGAAATACTAATTGTTTTATAACAAACCGAAAACCGGAAGTGGGCGTTTAATTAACCGGAAGTTTTCATTAAAAGGGACAGAAACCTGTCAAAAATTCTTTGAAACTGCATTTTTTCAAGTTAATATGATGTTAGTATATTTTTAGGATTTTTTTTTAAAGTTTAGATACTTAATTTAAGCGCGTGGCAAAACTAAAATTTGATTTTTCTCAAAACTAGATTTTATGCATAATTTTTACACTTCAAACATGATAACTCAAGATATTATCATTCTATTGTTCTGAAATTTTGTGAACACTTTCTTCAAATGTTTCTCTAGTGAATGTACTAGAATAATGTATATTGTAACAATATTTTTTAATTATGGTCTTTTATTTGAAAAATAACATAAAAAATTTGCTGAAAATCTTGTAATGATTGTTCGATTAGCTCTAAAATTTTCATTTATCCGAAGAATGTTAAGATTCTAGTACAAGCACTAGTCCATAGTATGTAGTTTATTTTAGTATTAGTTTTATTTGAATTATTACAAAAGTTTGACCTCTAGCATGCTTGAAGTTTTTGGGAATTTCCTCTAAAAAGCAGCAGAAATTCAAGATTTTTTGTAAATTTTTAATAATTTATACTCAAAAATCATACTCTAATATTAATCTTTATTAAATTCGAATCTAAAAAACATATTTTGGTGTTTCTATTTCACAAGTTAAAAAAAGTGCTCCGAACGTGTTCGGATACCTTAATTTTACTTGTTTCATAAAACAGTCAACGCTCGTTTTTACGAACTTGTAGGGAACACTCAAATAGTTCATAAAATCGAAAGTTCGTAAAATAGAAAAGCACCAAAAATGATACGAATACGTACATTATTTATATCTATTTTTATCAAACTGCCTCCTCTTCATAGATGAAGTAGTATTTCAAGATTATTTGCTACAATTATGAAATAAAGTTATACATGTATTTTTTAAGCGTACAAGAAATAAATTCAAATTTATGCACAAAAAATTATTTTATTACCCAGAAAAATACGTCATCATGCTTTGAAAACATTACATATGAAAACATAGACTGTATTACTGAGATGAATAATAGAAATTTAAATTAAAAGGAAAATAAATTAAAAGAAACAAAAAGTAAACAATAATAATAATGAAAAATGATGAAAACGATAAACGTTTTTGCGCGCAAACGCAGCAGCAAAAAGTAATTGCTTCAACAGAATTTTTTTTAAAAATAACACAACAAAAACTATAGAATAAAAAACCAAAGATTCTCTAATACTTAGAACACTTTAATTAGAAATTATTCAAAATGGAAAGGAACTAAAATGGCTCTCTGATCAGAAACCACACGCCATTTTTAGTTCAAAAAGAAATTTTTGTTCTTTTGTTGTTTTTTGTTGTTTTGTTCAGAAAATTTTGTTCTTTTTGAACTAAAAATGGCGTGTGGTTTCTGATGAGAGCGCCATTTTAGTTCCTTTCCATTTTGAATAATTTCTAATTAAAGTGTTCTAAGTATTAGAGAATCTTTGGTTTTTTATTCTATAGTTTTTGTTGTGTTATTTTTAAAAAAAATTCTGTTGAAGCAATTACTTTTTGCTGCTGCGTTTGCGCGCAAAAACGTTTATCGTTTTCATCATTTTTCATTATTATTATTGTTTACTTTTTGTTTCTTTTAATTTATTTTCCTTTTAATTTAAATTTCTATTATTTGTTTTTGTATTTTATTAGATTCGGCTGCATATACGCCTTTCTGTTTAATGCAGAATATGTTTTTATTTTAATTTATTTAAATTTAATTAATTTTGCTAAATTTTATGAATTGTAACTATTACTTAGATGAAAATGCATAGATGAAAACATAGATAAAACAATTAGGATTGGAAATAATCACTTATTATTTTTTTGTTTTGTTTTAAAATAACATTTTGGAAAATACATGTTTCCATTTCATTTAGGCTTGAAATCATCTCACAGTTATTGTTCCCTTCAAAAAAATGCCTTAGTCCTGACAACGAACCACACGGACCACAGAACGCTGCTTGAACTTGTTGCTATTCCCCTCCCCCCCCCCAACACATTCTTGGAATGCACCTGTTGAAAGTTTAATTGACGTTAACACTGCTTTTCTATATTTTAAAAAAAATTGCAGAACTATGAAAACTGAGTTCGCAAAAAAGAGATTTTTATAATTTGTAGTTCGTAAATGCGAGCGAAAAATTACATTACGTCTATGGGAGTGTATTCGGGACCACTCGCTAGTTCGTAAAATCGTAAGTGTTCGTTAAAAAGAGGTTCGTGAAAACGAACGTATACTATATTTGTAAGGATGGAATTTTTAATGGATTTTCCACCCTATATGTGCTTATACAGCGTGCCCGCTAAAGTCCGTTGTCACCCCAATAATTTCTGAACGGCAAGAGCTATAGTCATAAAAGTGGGATCTAGGTAGTTGCCATGCGCTATGCAAGAAAACCGCTTACAGCCACACCTGGCGGCAAAATTCGGAATTAGCGTTCTTATCTCAAAAACGGTGCGAAATACGGGAAAAAAGTCAATTACTAAGTTGTTCAGCATCATCGATTTATTACAAAAAAACATCTTGCGCACAAAAATGATACAAATAAAAAGCACAAAACGCACATTTATTTGATCGCGTTGAACAAAACTGCACTTGCCGGAAATGAGGCTCATCTATCTGTCATGCTCAAAATGGTGTCCTTCAGCAACAATACACATCTGGACACGGGACTGCACTTCCCGCTGCACATTGTACAACATGGCAGGTGACAAGCTGGCACAAGCATCCGTAATACGGTTTCGAAGTTCCAGAAATGTTGGTGGAGGGATTGCATACACTCGCTGTTTGATGTATCCCCACAGAAAAAAGTCCAATGGGTTCATGTCAGGAGAAAGTGGAGGCCATTCTACGCAACCACCATACCCGATCACTTGTTGCTGGAATGTGTCCCGAATGTACTCTTGGGCACTTGATACCTTGTGCGGAGGGGCGCCGTCGTGTTGGAACCATATATCCCGGAGGTCACTCAAATCCTCTAGAAAATCGGATATTACGTCTTTCCTTTTCTCTTTTCTTCCGCGATATGTCGCGTTACAATTTTGGAAGTTGTGAATCAAACAAATATGCATATGTCGCGTTACAATTTTGGAAGTTGTGAATCAAACAAATATGCATTTAACGCCTTCTATTTTTAACATTACTGTACGGAAGGTGTCTTCTCTTACTAAATCGATGATGCTGAACAACTTTGTAAATGACTTTTTCCCGTATATCGTACCGTTTTTGAGATAAGAACGCTAACTCCGAATTTTGCCGCCAGGTGGCGCTGTAAACGGTTTCTTACTTAGCGCATGGCAACTTTATTATACCTAGACTCCACTTTTGTGATTATAGCTCTTGCCGTTCAGAAATTATTGGGGTGACAACGGACTTCAGCGGGCACACTGTATAGTGCAGAGCGATTAATCGTTAGTTATAAGATCAGTTAGTTAGTTATAAGATCAGATTAATCGTTAGTTATAAGATCAATATTATTATTTAAATAATAATTAAGTTGTATACGTTCTCCTTTCTTGTATTAAAATTGCATACTGTTGTGATGTATTTCAACACAGCGTGAAGAATCTTGGAGCCTTCTTTATCAAAAATAATATATTGATTGGACGTCTTCCACAGCACAAACATGTAAAACAAGCACATACACTTACATCACAAACGTTACATCACTCACTTGCATCGAATTTCATCTTCAATTTTTTATTCTTTTCCGTTGCTAGGCAACGTTAGCAAAAAGACAAAATATATTGTTGTCACACTTTTTTATAATCTTTAGAAAAGAATTATGCCAAACGATATTTTTAATTAATTTCTTTTTCAGCCAAACGATATTTTAAAATTAATTTCTTTTATGACCAAACGATTTTTTTTATCTAATTAATTTCTTTTCTTCAAATATTTTAATAATTCTACAAATATATATTTTTATTCGTTACGAATATTACACTGTATATTGCTGCAAATGCAACATGTATGAGACCAAAATGCAAGGAATTTCAAAATAACTGCTTTGATTACAAGTGGCTGTAACTTTCCTGTAAACAGCGATTAAAATATTTTAAACACAGTACAGAATGAAGCTTACAGTTTTGTTTGAGGTCGTAATAACTATTTTATGTGATTTCCCTCAGTCACACGAACGACATGCATATTTACGGATCCTACTACGGTTTGGATTGAGGTAGCTTTTCATTGGCTCTCAGCGTCGCGTGACTTCGCTTGCTTCTGAATGATGTCATAGGAGCGCGCTTAGTTTGGATTTCGATTTTTGTCTTAGCTATTGTATCATGGAGAAGCCGAAATTATCTTTATCTTGAATTCATCATTCCCTTCAGAAATATCCAAATAATCGTAATTAAAAGATAATTTTGGTTTCTCCATGATGCAATAGCTAAGACAAAAATCGAAATCCAAACTAAGCGCCCTCCTATGACATCGTTCAGAAGCAAGCGAAGTCGCTTGACGCTGAGAGCCAATGAAAAGCGACCTCAATCCAAACTGTAGTAGGATCCGTAAATATGCGAACGACATCGAAGCGGTAGTCCGTTTCACGTTGGACATCGTGAAGGCCGTCTTAACATATTTGACCGCTAGAGTAGGTTAACGCCTTCTGCCGGAACCTTAAGTAGAAATTTTAAAGTCGTAAATGTGCCAAAAATGACCCAAAACAACACAAAACATTAAATAAAAAATATTCTAGATTAAATTTTAAAATTCTGGCTTCGAGGTGCATTCAGTCACCATTACGACTACCTGCGTGCCAAATTTCATGGCTGTAAGTGCGATAGATTCGTCTGGACATCGCACACACACACAAACATTGTCTTTTATAAGTAAGATTTGTATTTCAATTTAGTGCAACAAAGCGAGGTTCGAGGGTGTAGCTAGTTTCTTTCTTCTTCAACGGATCCCTTTCTTCCATAACGCTCTGTCTGGTTAAAGTTCGAAAGTCAACTCTGAAAATTTCGCGAATATTTGGCACGAGCGAGACAAAGAAAAGATGGCGAAAGAAAGAAGATGGAGAGCTTCTCTAAAAATATGTTCTCGCCTGCATTCATCGCAAATCGCGGGATAAACGCGCAGAATTGCGACGAGGGGATTTGATTGCGAAACTGTCACGGCCGATGACTGATTGGCCGGCTGGGAGGGGGGCGAGGGAATCAAAGAAAGGGGCGAAGTGTCCCAAAGAAGATTTTGCTAAATAAGTGAAGGGATGACATTACTGAAATGTTTGCATGGTACCTGTTTCTCACAGGCGATAAATTTCGCCGCAGACACTAATCGTTTTCGCCTCCATCCCCTGCCGCACGCATCTCCGCTGCCAGAAATAAACTCCATCCGGAGCATAGATAACGCGCAAAATAGTGCAAAACCACCGTCAAGTTAAAGGTTTTTCTTGCGTTCCAAAACAATGGGATACTGTGCATTTTATACTCAAACTATTTATTAATTAACATGTTGGCTGCCAACTACGAGATAAGTCGTAGTTGGCGGTCTTGTACAGGTCGCCGACTACGAGTTATCTCGTAGAAACTTCATTGCAACTGAATCAGACTTGTTTCTAGGACGACGTCTCAGCTAGCACTTTTCTCACCACACTAGCAAGAGGACCTTTGACCCAATATGTAAGATTTAACGTGCATCAGGCCCACATACAATCAGGGTCTTGAGTGGAATCGGATTTCGAACTTTGAGCCCCCCCGGCCCCGGATTCGATTCTCATTAAAGTACTCCAAATGTTTGTTGTTAATATTGCATCCTACCTTCCATTATCTTACTGTTATGCTACTTACAACTTGCAATACGATTCTGCCCAATACTATGAAGCTTAAAGTATTCCA
>BGPR01027622.1:0-20578 GCA_013235015.1 Araneus ventricosus
TAAGCATGTCAAGTTTAATGAATTCATAAAAGGCTACAGCAGAACAAGCTTATTTCAGGGAAGAGATTTTGTATGATTATCTCCTGCCCGTGATGAAATTGAAGATGAGGAAACCACAACCGAAAATTCATCCACAAGCGAGAAACCCCAACTTCAAGATATAGAACGGGATAGAAAAGTAGTAGAAAGGAAATCTGGTAAAACTAAAGGTAAATTTCATGTTTACTACTATCCAGGAGGAAAAGCTGGTCCTCGTCTAAGGAGCCACAATAATGTTCAGAAATATTGTGAGGACAACAATATAAAATATGACCCTCAACAATTCAACTTTCATCACCAAGTAGGTGCGTCGATCCCTCAGTCAAATGCTGATGATGACTCTTCAGGTTTGGAGAATTATCACACTACAATCCTTGAACCTTCTAGTTATAAAGAGGCAATGATTCAACCTGAGGCAAGATCCTGGCAGGAAGAGGAAGTGGGAATCTTGAAGGAAAGAAATGTATATGACATTGTGCAATGACCATAGAATACAAAGGTAATTGGATGCCGGTGTATTTTCAAATTGAAACAGGACTTAAAAGGAACAGTCCAAAGGTATACAGCCCACCTGGTTGCCCAAGGACATAGACATAAATTGCCTATGTCAAATAATTCAAAAAGGTGAGGATAATGAACCTTCTTTTGAAGGAGAACTGCCATACAGAAATCTAATTAGGTCACTGGTATTTTTAGCCACTAGGACTAGACCAGACATCTTATTTACAGTTAATCAATTATCTCAGTATAATTCGAATTCGAGGAATAGATTATTTATTCGAGATAATCTATTCGAGTTCTAGGAATAGATTATTTGATACATTTTCACCAGTAATGAATTATGTCTTTATTTGTTTATGTCACTGTTGGTTATTTCCATGGGTTGGGTCCATAAGCACTTAGATGTAAAATGTGCTTATTTATATGGCAGCCTTAAAGAGGAAACCTATATGGAAATACCCAAAAGTTCTAAATTGAATATAATTGTGATAAGTCTCAAGTTTGGTTACTTAAAAAAGCCTTGCATGGCCTTCCACAAGCCGAATGCGAGTGGCATCTGGAACTGCATAATGCGTTAGAAAATTTAGGTTTTAATAAGCTAGTTAGTACAAATTGTAAGGTAAGTGCTCCAGTAGTGGGCCACGTACCAGTAGTGGGCCACTTGAATTCTAAGTTGAAAAACAAGAAATTCCAACATTCCAATGAAATAAGAGATCTGCATCTGGTAGGCTGAAACCCTTATCAACTAAATACCAAAGGCACAGCCTTTATTTCCTGTTCAGTTAGGAGCTAGAAAGTTTGTTGCTGAAGTTGGTCTCCGAGAGAAGCATTTTTAGCTTATTCTTAGTGATTTCCTTAAGAGGTAACTCTTCTTTCAACTATTTTTTAGCATACATTCTATTTGTTTTTAAAATGAATTGTTATTGATATTATTTGATTATATAATGAATGTATTATAAACTATCTTTAAATTAAATAATATTGATAATTTATGGATAGTGAAGGGTGGCCCACTTTTGGATCAATGTTTTACTAAATGCTCCAGTAGTGGGCCTAGCGAGGCCAGTACTGGAGCACATGCTTTCTCTCAAATAGACTGTTTTGTGATGTTTAAATAAGAAGGTTATATCTTGTAAAGTCTTTTTATTTAATTAGATGTCCCTTATTTTTATTAGAACCAGTAGTGGGCCACACAAGCCCACTTCTGATACACTAATAGCCCACTACTGGTACACTAATGGAACATTCTGACCAATTACTTAAATAATAAATATTTTATAGTACTGTTGAGGAAAAGACTGATATTCAAGAATTAGTTGGGCTCTGTAACGAGGCAGACAATAATAACTATTGCATTGCTGGACCATCGAAAAATATTCCATCACCATTTAAAAGGGCTCTTTTCTGGCTGCAGAAGGAAGATGATAAAAGGAAAAAAAAGATTTATTCAACATAAAATATCAAGATTTAATATCCATAATGCCCCAAACAGAACTTAAAATGAAAGATCGATAATTAACATATACCTTTAATAAAAAAATTGGCTGTTAGAGAAAAATTGTAAATCTCATGTGACTAGAATCTATAAATAAACGATTTCACCTATATCAAGCCATTTTTATTGCATTTTTTATAGTGTATAATGTTAATAAATTGTTATTACAAAATATAATGATTTTATTCTTTTTTCTTTGGCACAATTGACAAATCTGGGTGGCCCACTTTTGGTATGCCCACTACTGGTACATCAAAAGTTTGCTATGCCCACTTCTGGTGCATAGGAGTGATCTAAGTTTTTAATTTTTTAAAAATTATATTACAATTATTTTGATATTTCAGGTGATTATTATTTTAGATAAAAGTTTGAACAACCATAAAAAAATACAGATTAGCGAAACTTCTCAAAAGTTTAGATGATAATTGAGGAAATACCCTTAAGTGGCCCACTACTGGAGCATTTACCTTATATATTTTTTTAATAAGAAAACTGTTCTATTAATTTATGTGGACGATTTAATATTATTCTCTCAAAATGATTCAGAAATGTTAAAGGTAACTTATCTTTTAAAATCAAAATTTGAAATTAAAGATTTAGGTTCTATTAGGAAAGTTTTAGGAATTGAATTTGAGAAAATTAATAAAAAAACGAGTTATTCATCAAAGGAATTATATTAATAAGTTAGGGGAAATTTTTAAAGATATTACTTTTGTAAGATGCAAATTGCCTATGTCAAATAATTCAAAAAGGTGAGGATAATGAACCTTCTATTGAAGGAGAACTGCCATACAGAAATCTAATTAGGTCACTGGTATTTTTAGCCACTAGGACTAGACCCGACATCTTGTTCACAGTTAATCAATTATCTCAGTATAATTTGAATCCTACCTTAAAACACTGGACACTTCTATGCCAAATACTCAATTATGTTAAGTCAACAACACAGTATTGAATCCCTTTAGAAATTAGTGGATCTAAACTGTTATATAGTTATTCTGATGCTTCGGGCGCAGTTTAGCCAAAAATGGCTCTTGCGCTATAAAACCCCAACCAACCAACCTATTCTGATGCTTCATGGGCATTTGACAGGGATGATAGAAAGTCATTCAGCGGTTTAATTATATTTTTCCAAAATATACGTATATCATGGCGAACAAAGAAACAAAAATGCATAGCATTATCTAGTATGGAGGCAGAGTACATTGCTATTTCAGAAACTGTTAAAGAGCTAGTGGGGAGATTTCGGAACGTATGGATGGTCTGGATGTCACCAATTTGTTTACATCCGGCATCGCCAAACCACCTCCCTACTACTAATCGGCACACAGCTCTCTCTGATAAACCCTGCATAATGCGGTATGTGCAGTAGAATGTTCTTTATGACATATTGATACATACATTTGCTTTGTGATGTATCACTACGCGCTCCGCACGAACAAGCAAACAATTTTACCTTTGAAACTTTTAAGAATGCTCTCAGCCCTAGGTGAAAACTTAAAAAGCCTGTAAAAATCTATAAGAAATAATATACCAAACGAATAAATACAATAAACCGGAAGGTAAAAAAAAGAAAGGCATTCTCTTTCACGATTTATTTATTATTTATTCATTTTAAGGCACTGAATGTAAAAGTTTTTCGATTTATCTGTAACAAAAGTAAATTTAAGTGACCAGATTTCCTGAACTTCAGGCTGGGATGCTGTACACATTTTGAAAGGGGAATACAAAAATACATTAATGAACAGTGAAAAAATGGGTAACTAAAAATATATGTAAAAATCAGGAAGAGATTTTTAAAAAAAGCATTGCAAGAGATTAAAAGAAATAAAATTAACTTACTATCATTTATCACTTTTTTTTAAAACTCACTCGTAAATTATTGTATATCCAGTAAGAATTTCTTTTAACTGCACATTTTTTTGAGGGATCTTTCTTCGCTATTAAAGAAATTTGTATAATTCTGTGCAATTTTTAACATAATCATTAAAGGAACTTTTTGCAATTTCTAGTCTTCGTAGAAGCCTCGAAAAATAAAACAATACATATAACTTTGTTTTATAAATACATGTTGCAATTTGTTTACTTGCACTCTCGTATATGCGTTCTTTCAGAAATAAGAAGTTTACTTGCCATCTCCTCCCATTCATCAACAGTCTCTTAAAAAAATGTTATCCTTAGCAGAAGAAAATTAACTACAATGTCTATCTAATCTATTCTATCCAATATATATATATATTATAAGCACACTCAGCAATTCTTCAAAATCAAATACTGATGAATCTTTTCCTCACATTTAAATTCTATTATTGCAGGTGTATGTCCCTTTAAATACTTTTTTTTTTTCCAAAGCACACACACAAATATATATATATACATGATCAGATGAGAAAAAAATTCACTTTCAAGCTCCATTAAAAAACAGGGCAACCATATTCTACGTACAGCTAAAAATTTAGGAAGAAATCTCCAGAAAATAACTTTTCTAAAAACTGAAACTAATATTTTTTTAAAATTTAAACTGTTTACTTTTCAATAAAAAAAATTATCTAAATTAATATCTAATTTCCAATTATATAATACTCAAGCAAGATGATTCATTTTGACTGTTGTCTGATAAACTGAGTATTCTACCATACCCGGCTCCTAGACTAGCATCTCGATCCCAGGCCCTTTCCCTACGTGATGGGCTGTTGTTCTATTAGCTATATATTTTGACTACTCATTTTACCCCACCTGACCCTATAGTCCAGTCATTAGGTGCTAAAAAGGAATGATTTAAAGCAAATTCTGGTGGAGTCGTAATTTTTTGCTCCTATATGTTTTTTGGGGTGCTGATTACGAATCTGAGGTTTCCCACCAAAAATTTTTGTTGGAATTTTAGTAATAGCCAAAAAACATGAAAAAGAATGGACTTTGCCCCAGTTTTTTGCTTATAACTCAAAAACTATCAACTTTTTTATGGCATCATCATATATCAAAATAATTAGCACAAAATTTCCTATAATTTATGTCTATACTATTTTTTCGTTACGCATACCATTTAAGCGCTATAACTGGTTGAAGTTTGGCGAATGTTTGACTTGCCTGCTAGCTCGGCTTGAACAACAACGAACCATCCAATCTGTATGCGCGAAATTATCTATCTTACTTAATAAATTCCTACTGAATTAATATACTTTTTCTATCGTAAATCTCTTTGTGCAAATAAAGATTTTATCAGTTATATTATGAGTATACTTGCATAATCTGCACAAAATTCGTTCTAAATCTTTCTACCCCTGGTATTACCTGGCTTTCCCTTTCGCGGTTGCGAAGTAAACTACAGAGTAAATATCACAAATTTTTTAATAAGTTAGGAGGCTTAAACATAGGCCTGTTATTGTACCATACCTGCTCTTGGTATCAAAAGAATCGAAGGAAATAATTTTAATGCTGTGAAATTCAAAAGAAATGACAGAGTGTAACCACTAGCTCTAATAAGTGATGTCATCAAAGCGCATGATGAAAGTGTATCTATCAACCCTACAACGCTTTTCCAGATAATTTATTTTACAAAGCAATCGGATGAACTAGAGGATGTCTTAACATTTGAACTATGTCCCTTTCCATTACCTCTGTTTGATGAAGCTGTAATGCGAAAAGGCACGAAATCCTCTTTATACAAAGCTTTCAAGTCATGTATACGGGATTTTAAAGCGGTGTGTATATTATTGATGGAGGATACTTGCTACACAGAGTCATCTGGAAAAGGGGTTCAACTTTTTCATCAATTTGTAATAATTATGTGACATATGTTTGTACAAAGTACAAATCAACTGCTCTAGTCATTTTCTATGGGTATCCTGAAAATGAAACAGTAGGAGGCACTAAATGTGCAGAATGGGCCAGGAGAACACAGAAACAAATGTCAAGTGAAGTAATGTTTGATGAAACGATGGTACGAACTGTTTCCTAAGAAAAATTCCTGGCCAATCCGAAGAACAAGGATAGACTCATTTCCATCCTGATGAACAAGTTCTCCTCAGTAAACATGATATACAAGAAAGCAGACGAAGATGCTGATTGTTTAATTGTGAAAGCTATAGCTTTGGCCCCAACACATCCGTTTGTGATTGTCATAGGTGAAGATATCGAACTTTTTGTCATCTTAATTGGCATTTGTACCTTTGACAATGTATATTTCCTAAAACTAGGAAAAGGAAAATCACTGAAAAGATATTTTCTCCTCATACAGTTTTAGAAAAAACAATCGCCGACGATATTTTATTCATACATGCCATGAGCGGATGTGACACCACATCAGCTCTTTCTAATTATGTTAAATTGAAGTTTGTGCAGACTTTGAAAAACTATAATGATCTTCTCAAAGTAATTGAAATTTTTAAGAACCCGGATATGACCCCTGAAGCTGCTATGGATGTAGGGAACCGCTTTCTTGTGGCATTGTTTGGCTACCCAATAACTACCTCGGATACTCCATCCTTGAATAATCTTTGCTACAAATGTTACATGAAATCTTCATTTAACAAGAGTAGCAACATGGCTTCGCTTCGCAGCTGCCCACCAAC
The DNA here is from genome assembly GCA_013235015.1 of Araneus ventricosus. NCBI lineage: Eukaryota > Metazoa > Arthropoda > Arachnida > Araneae > Araneidae > Araneus > Araneus ventricosus. Next base: position 6,607 of record BGPR01027622.1, read on the forward strand.
ATTCCCTAAAAGTTTACTATCAGATCCAGCACTGGCTTGGCAATAAAAAGAGACCTGGAGAATGGGGTTGGGAAAGAATAAACAGTGAGCTCCAACCTGTAAAAACTCTGAAGTCCCCTGCACCTGACTCTATCCTGAACGCAAAATATCCTGCAAGTGTAAGAAGAGGTGCACAGGAAATTGCAGCTGTAGGAAGGTCAGACTGTTTTGTTCAATGTTGTATCCTCATTGTTGGGGCAACTGCAATAACAGAGGGATTCAAGTAATTAATAGTGATGAGGATGATGATGGTGAACCAATACTGCCCGATGATTTAGTTGAGGCGTCTTTATCTTTGCATGTGGAGGAAGACACAGGTGATCTTTCAAAAAATATTGGACCACAAGCACCAAGATAAAGTGAAGAGACTGTGTAACGTATGCAGATGCCAAGATCATATTTATGACTGTAGTTGTATTATTAAGTTATTGTGACTTTTAAAGTTTAGAATGCTACTTTTTTTTCATGTCATTTTTTTTCTTGGTTACTTATATACCAAGTAATTCAAATTAATTAATAGAAATTAATAAAGTTTAATTAAAAACCACACTAAATACTTTTAGTTGTTTGTAAAATAACATTTATTGTGAAAGTGAATCTAAGTTTCCATCAACATCAGCCTTTTAGAGCTAATCAAGGAATTTCATTCATAACTAGCATTTATGTCCGGCGTTGCTCGAGACTAAATTACCTTCATGTCTAATATAACAGATGAAAAATTTATTTGAAAAAGAAACATTATGGTAGAAAAAGTGTATTAAATAAGTAAAGTATATTAATAGTAAGATAGCAAATTTTAGTTCATACAGATAGGAAGATTTTTTATTTTTCAAGCCGTGCTAACAGGTAAGTCAAATTTTAGCCAAACTTCAACCAGTTATAGCACTTAAACGGTATGCGTAGCGAAAAAATAGTACAGACATAAATTGTAGGAAATTTTGTGCTAATTATTTTGATATATGATGATACCATAAAAAAGTGGATAGTTTTTGAGTTATAAGCAAAAAACTGGGGGAAAATCCTTTTTTTTCATGTTTTTTGGCTATAATTAAAATTCCAACAAAAATTTTTGGTGGGAAACCTCGGATTCGTAATCAGCACACAAAAAAACATATAGGAGAAAAAAAATTACGACTCCACCAGAATTTGTTTTTAAAAACTACGTAATGACTGGACTACTATAGAACTACGGGGCAATTGCCCCCCCCCCCCCGGTCGGAGAGTAATTAAGACTTTTGTCAGCAAAACTCTTTGTGATTTTGGGAGATGTTGAGAGCAGGATATCAAGGAATATAATAATTTTAATCTGATCTTTAAGTTATTATATAATAAACAGTTGAGATGAGCGATTTGTGTCCGAATTTGAGACGACATCCTTTTAAGTTGTCGTCCATTTGGCCAGTAGTTCGCACCACATTTGAAAGAATAACCAACAAGGCGACGAGTGAATCAAATGTCACATTTTGCCGACTGTTTTCGGTCGGTCTGCTAAGAGATCAACAAGACGGATGAAAATATTTGTTTTTTTTTTCTATCGACTGTTTCGATCACTTTTTGGTGGAATTATTAGGTAAAACTAAAGTATTTGTATTGCACAAGAGAATGGCTACATATAGTGGTTATTCCTCTCAACAGCCATTTTTGTTCGGCATGGAATTTTTCTTCTCATAGTCATAATGTTAAAATAAAATCTATTAACGGCCACTCAAACCTCTCTGAACAGTCTGGTTTGTTGCGCGTTCAACTTCAATGAAATTCTTCCCTTTTGTCTCTCTGACCATGAACATTTTATAACGAGAAAATTTAGGAAAGAAAGAAAAAAAATCCTACACTCAAAAACAACACCAGAAATCAGAAATTAATCATTCCTTTCCCAATGTGAAGAGAAGAATGAATTTTGGATTCTACCAGGTTTGGGCATTAAAGTTTCATTTTTGCCTTTCAGATGCTGATTTGAACTCTGACAAAAAATTTGTTAGTATGGTCCTGGCCATCAGTGGATGAAACTTTCATCTCAACGACTTTAGGAAAAACAGACAATAAATATTATTGCCTTTCCTCAACAACAACCGATGAAATAATTATAGATATATTTTTGCAATTAAAAAAAAATTGGAAAAGTGACTTTCGAAACAGCTGAAAGACCGAAGCAAGACACAAATTTTATACTAATTTTAAAAACGAAAAAATAGAAAAGAAAGAAAGAAATAGAGAAATTTTCGGATAAAGTGCTTTTTTTCCTTTGGATAATTTTTAAAGTTAGATTTATCAGAAATGACGAATTAGATCTTATTTAAATATTTTATATTCCCACTCCCAAACATAATAACCTTTTAGAGTGGCCAATTTTCCTTGGATCGGTGGTTGACCACTGTAGAGAGGTTTCGGTGTATTACATACTAGCCACCCTCTTTGACTAGCTTGTTAGTCAGGAATATAAATTCAATCGAATTGCATTGTTGTGTGAAATATTCATATGGTTTGCCATTTTATTTTGAAAAGTCAGATGGTGAGAAATCGAATACTTACATGACTCATTAAAAATTCCATCGGCGGATCATATTCAGTGACTTAGGGTTGCAATTTAAAAATAAAGTTTGTCAACTTTGGCACTTGCTTACTATGGCTACGTATTATGAAGAAGCCAACCAATGGCAGCGGATAATGTTGACCAAACTGAATGCCAAAAGAGTAAAACTGAGTGTTGGCGATTTTTTGAGGAGGACGAAAAGGTGAATAAAAAAAGAAAAAGATAGAAGGGAAGTTGGTAGCCGGCGAAAAAGGATGAACGTTGTTTGTGGATGAAATAAAAAGTGAAATCAAAAACGACGCAACTCGGCCGGATGATAATGACATACCATTGTGATAAAGCACCCCCCGAATGCACTCCTATGTCCCAGATAAGCCACTCCTTTTATTAATTTTTTGCAATCAATAACATTAAAATATAGCAGTAGACCCCCCGATAGATATTTGAGTTAAAAATATAAAAGCTCACCAGCCAGGCTAATATTAACTTATATTGTCCTTTCCGTATTGTGAATATGTTGTAAATAAATTCCTTGTATTATTCGGAACTAGCTTACATTTTGAAATCAACTACACGATCTAAGCTAATAATTTTAGGAGTCATGAATTTGGAAGATAATGGTAACATCATGTGCATAATTTGAATTTCATAGTTCCCTTTAAAAAGCAATTTTAAACTTCAAAACTTCACCCATGTTCTTTTAGTAGCTTTGCATCTGTTCTGTTCATTGTCTACATGAACGTCCCTAATGGAATCAAGTAACTGCATGTGTCATCTAACATCTAATTGCACGTCATCGGCACCTTTCTTATTCCTTATGCAAAATACTTTCAGTATGCTAGCTGGATTAAAATATGCTGATAGAAAGAATTAAAACACAACAACCATAATCATTGAACTTACTAAATATGTTTCTAAATATAATTATTACCTTAGAGGACTTTGTTTACAAATTTAACAGAAAAATTGATGAAACAAAAAAGAAAGTTAAATCCAGTAGGACATTACCTTAGTTTTCAATAATGGAAGTGAAACACAAAATTAAATATTAGTTGACAAAGGTTTGAATCAGATTGCAACAATGAAAACTACTGTTTTAAATTATGCCTTAAAATATTTTTACAAATTTATTAAAATTAGAGAAAAAAAACTACGGCATCTTCATTGATATCATTAAAAAGATGAGTTTTCAAGTCTTCAGATGGTGGCTGATACTGATCAAAAATGCTAACAATAAACGTGGAGCATTCTGATTAGTTAGCTATGCTTGCAAAGTGAGATGAATTGGTAAAATCAGTCCAGTTGTTGAGACTGGGAACACAGTCAAGGTTTCCTCTCCTAGAGAACGTAAAATGAAGTAGTGTTTTTGTGATTTTCTCGAAAATGAAGAATTGAGATGGAGAAGCAACTATTGATGATGTATCTAGGGTCGTGAGTTTTCATATAAAATATCATTGAAAAGATAATTTTTTGAACTTTCAGATGGCGTAAAAAGGATTTTTGTGCTGCAATATTTTCAGAAGTAATTAGTGGAAAATGCCAAAATTTTGCTTCATTTTTAATTAAATAAAATTTCAAAAAAAGGGCTCCGAAGTGCACATTCCCACCCTCCAAAGTAGGTTTGTGCCAAACTTCGTAGCTCTAGGTCTTGCGGTCTGCCCTGTAAAGAACCGATACACACACAATCTCCTTTATTATTGTTAGAGATATGAAGATATTGCATTTATAGGTTTAAAATTTATTAATAACTATTTTTACTTGTCTTGGCTATTATTTTATTTTGTTATGAAATTTAGATAATAATCTGCAAATTTTTTTCAATATCAGTGCGGTACATTTCATTTCCTCGATTTATGTTCATAATTCTTCATTTTCTATTATTAATTGTCATTCAGTCAACCAATTCTTACTGCACAGACATTTAGCTAATTATTCCAAATAATTATTATAATCAAATTCGCTAATTAAAACTTAATTACCTTTAATTAAATATAAAATTAATTATTATCTGTTGTTTTGAAGATGCCTAAATTAGAAAAACTTTGCTTGCCCTCCCCCGGCGGAGATGTCTTGCCCCCCCCCCCCCGTCGGAAAATTTCTGGCGCCCCCTCCGATTCAAACAGTGCAAGACAAATGAGGCAAATATTTTTGCAAATTAAACATTACTAACAGTGCGAGGCAACATTTAAAAATCTAGTTATGAATGAAATATCAAAAAATTAATAATTTTCAATACATGACATTACCCACTCTGAAAATGTTAGTACGTAGTACAGAACAGACCGGTTAGGACATTATAATGCACTTCTCATATGCAAAAATTTTCTGCTTCTGAACAATTCCATCTTCTGGTACAATATTAGACCATATTAATAAATTTGTCGAAATAATGGAAGCAAATTTAAGACAGACATCTGATTATATTCCCGTGCTATCAAAAAAAGAAAATTTAGACTTACAGAACTTTTTTTGTACAACATTTCTTTCACCATAGTATCGATCAAACGCTCTCTTTCTTCATGATAACGACGCTGTTGTTCAAGAAGCGTCTCCATTTTTTGTATTTTGATTTAATATTCGAGGAAAACCAAGGAACAGTTCTCAACACAACAAAACACAAGTCAGTTTTCGCATGTAAGTCCGTTTCCCACAACACATATCGGCAAAAACAGAAAGTGTAGAAGTTGAAGTATGTCTTTACTGGCTTATGCTACACGAAAATTCAGGCTTTGCCAGAAGGGAAAGTGGTTGTTAATGTAGGGCTCTATTCCGTTACCCCTGGTTGGGTTGGGAGACGTTACTTTTCCCGTTGTTAACGTGCGGAAAAAGTGACGTCTCCCAACCCAACCGGGGGTACCAGAATAGCCCCTTAGTCGTAGTTTGGAAGAAAAATTCTGTCAGTGATTTTATTCTAAAATATTGATGAAAATATGATAGTTATGGGTTGATTTATTATTATTTGATATTCTAATTAATTTATTTATTTCTAAATAGCTGTAACGTTTTCTAATTAATTAAATTTATTTTTAGCAAATAAATCAACAAAGCAAACACTGTGTAAATTCCATCTGAAGCGCGGCGCGGCAATATTATATTAGTGTTTGGTTTTGTTGGATTAAGTAGGGTTGGGTAAATCTTCGTGTCTCTTGCAATAATGTGTGAATCTGGTAATAATATTACTCTGGAAAGAGAGCGAAAATTTTCTTGTGATCAATGTCCAAAAGCATTTTTTGATAAGAGATTATTATCCCTACATTATGTATGTCATTCTGAGGAAAGGCATTACATATGTGAAATTTGCAGTGCCTCGTTTCGCAGATCAAATGGTTTAAGACAGCATCTTCGTGTTCACACAAAGGAAAAGCCTTACAGTTGTGAAATTTGCAGTGCATCGTTTCGCAGACCAGAAGATTTAAAACAACATCTTCGTGTTCACACAAAGGAAAAGCCTTACAGTTGTGAAGTTTGCCATAAACGATTTTCTCACCGTGGAAGCCTAAGGGTACATTATCGTTACCACACCAAAGAGAAACCCTTCTCATGTGATATGTGTGAGAAATCGTTTTATGAAAAACGAAAATTAGATATTCATTACCGTTCTCATACAAAAGAAAAACCTTTTGTATGTGAAGTTTGTGGTAAAGCATTTGGAAGTAAAGTTTGCTTAAAAAAACATTATAATTGCCACACAGCTGAAAAAGTCTTTGCATGTAACTTTTGCAGTAAAAAATTTGTGTCAAAATCGTATTTAACTAGCCATGAACATATTCATACTCTTGCAAAAGGCAAACCTTTTGTGTGCAACCTATGTGATAAAGCATTTGCTGTAAGATCTACTTTGAAATGTCATCTTCAAACACATACTAAGGAAAAGCCGTATGTGTGTGATATTTGCAATAAAAAATTTGCTCGGAAGTTTACTCTAACTCGACATTATGATGTTCATTCAGAAAATAAACGATACTCGTGTGATGTATGCATGAAATCTTTCACCCAGAAGGAGGGTCTAGATTACCATATCAAGAAGAACCACATCTATAAGAAAACCTACGAATGTCATTTGTGCAGTAAATCGTTTATAAAGCAGTCTCTATTGCAAACCCATTGTCTCTCGCATTTTACATGTAAAGAATGCGACAAAGAATTCACTCGGAAATATGAATTAGATAACCATTATTTAACCCACACTAGACCTTATGTTTGTGACATATGTAATAAAACATATGCTCGGGACTTCGATTTAAAACGTCATTTTCAATCTCGAGGGCATGAAAAAACGAAAGCTATTAAAAATCTCTGTTAAACAAATATTGTTACTTGTACTTAAGCAATCTTTGAATTTCATTTCTGTGTTTAAAACTTAATAAAAAAAAATGTAAGGTGCTTATAAAATGTTCAGAAATTTAAAAGTTAAATGTAAATATATTGGTGATATATAAGAAATGGAGTCCCTACAGTGGTTTCAACTTTCAAAAGAACTTGTTTGCTTAGGTTTTATAGAAACTATCAAAATTTCTCCATTCAAGCCAAGGAAAAAAGAAGTTCAAAAAGAGGTACATTAACAATTTTATGGGCTGAAACATTCAAAACTTGGTTCATATTCTGCAAGTATGAGAGTTAATACTCGAGTTGTCGAGAATTGATGTTACTTTCTTATGATTTTTTTACAATTGAAATTAAATAGGAGTATTGATTCAAAAATAATTCAAGCTTGAATTAGTTGTATTTGAAAAAAAATTTACATAGATAACATATTAGTTTTTTAACACATGATCATTTTTTGAATTTCTAACAATTTGGCTTTATTTTCTCAAATTCAGCATCATCTGAATTTTCAACTGTTGACAAATATATTATCCTGAATAATTTAAAATTTTAACTTGCAGTAGTCGCAATCATTCCTGAAGAATGAGCAAATATTTTCAACAATAGGAATTTGGATATTTAGAAGCAACTAACTGAAATTGGGACTTTTCCATTCATCAAACTCTAGACTGAAATGCCCGCATCTTAACGACAGCTTTCTTGGTGATGAATGTTGTGCCAAATGTGATTAATATCGCTATTTCATCTTGGCAATAATCAGGATTCTGTTAACATAAAAGTTCCCTTAAATTGAATATTACTGGTACTTTTCTGTAAGCACAACATTGGTTGTTACCAAGCTGTGTGGTACCAGTTGTCATAAAATGCCTCATTGGCATCAGTACTAGCAGTAGTGCTGGTGCCACAGTAACAGAAAAATACCTTATTTCCTAACTCTAAAGTATCTGGCACCAAATTTTTTTTTTTTTTTTTTGTCAGAATATAGCTTGACATATTGCTTCGGCTTAAGCAGGCACTGAATTATTGCTAAATTTTGTTTGCTGCAATTTGCATTGTTGTTAAATATGGACTTTCTTTCACTGATTTTTTAAAATTATTTTATACTTGTTTATGGGTTTCATTTTTTAAAAAAAGTGTCAAAACTGTACTTTTCTTAACCCTTTCAAGAGCAGCACCTTTTTATGAACTTTTCCCTTATCCAGACGGTAGTCTTTTGACAACTGATGTAACTTTTAATTTGTTAAAAAGAATGTGTTTTTAATAACTAATAAAGACAACAGATGGCAACAGCAATTGTCTGTTTTTTTTTCCTGGTGGATTTTTACATTCATTAACATTGTTTTTACAAAAATAAATTACTTGTGCACCTGAAAGTGTTAAAATAAAAACTGCTTAATTTTTAGACAAAAAAGTGCTGCACAGGTAAAAAATTATACTTAATGATGTTTGTTTCTTCTCCTTTTATTGTCTGTCATGAAAAAAAATTTAGAAGGAATGTCAAGTGTGGAAAGCACTGAAGAAGAATATTCAATCTTGAATGATAATATCGATTTGTGATACTCATTTTATTATTTTTATTGTTAATTTTTTTTTCTTAGCTTGTATTATAAATTAAATTTAGTATGGATAAATGGACATTTCATATAAAAGTTCAGTAAGATTTGTGAACATGCAACAATTGTGTTGCATTACTGAACTAATATTCATAGAATAATGATAATTTTATGTTTAATATACTAACTAAAATAAAACTGAAATGTTGGACATATATTTAATTTGAGTTTTTTAAATATGTAGGAATTTAAAGCTGAAACATATATGCTCAAATAAAAGACTGAATTATTAACTATATATTCTTAGAACAACTGGGATAGAGAGGGTGGATGGAACAAATTTAATTTTTCATTATTCTAAATAGATTATGTGAATGTATTCAAAAAAATTCTCTAACTATTTATATCTCTGTAATTGTTCTTTATTATATGTTGGTTCAGTTTACATTATGACACCTAGTTACAAGAATCTGGTACTTAAAAAATTCTTCAACTTTCTGTTACCTCCAGTGCTAATTGTTTCATTATAGCTCAGTAACATGTTACTCACTGATAGATTTATCAGGAGATCACTTTCATTCAGCTTCATCTAAAAGAACTTACCCACTTTCTGATTTGTTTAGTAAGATACATTCTTTCGCAGCTTTAAATTATTATCAAGTGTTATTAATGCCTTTATTTTGTTGACATGAAATTTGAAATCTTTTGATTTAAAATAGAAGTTAAAGAGATAATGAATACCTTGTGAAAATATGTTTTAATAAATTTACATTTATTTCATAATTCATGTATGGTTTATTCATCATTAATAAACTTAATTTATAAATAAAGCAGTAAATAATCTGAAAATATGATTTTATTGTGTACAATTCTTTTAATTAAAAAAGGCTTTATGATAGACTCTGACTTATCTGCTAACTAGTAAAACTTATTCTCAAATTATTCAACTAGATGCTGATGACAATTTATAATAACAAAAATCATGAAAGCATTCAATAATTGTAGTAGGAATCCATAAGTATTGGGCTGTACATAATAAATGTACATAAATTGTCTTGCCTGTCATTTTCAAGTAAGAAAAGCTACTTGGCAGGGAACCATAGGCACAATGGAATTTTTTGAAAAATCATCCCGAATAAAGTGTCATCAACATTTATTCACATATTTAAAATATTGTGATTTAAAAAGAATTTTTATGAGGCAGTGCTAATATATATATATGTACTGTATAGCCTCATTTATCCAACTTTGGTTTATCTCGTCGGAGTAGTTTCCTTTGAGATAAGTGGGGTTTTGTTTAACTATTTGTTGCATCAAGGTTGCCATACGTTTAATGTTTCAGGTCACTCCATGCTGATTAGACTACTGTGATATTGAGTGTGATTAAGCTCATTACTTTTTGATGCATGTTTTCATTTATGTTTAGAAATAAACTTATCAGCTAGAGGAAACCTCAGGTACAAACTTGGTACTTTTCCTGATCTGATGCGATATAGCAGCTGGAAAACACTGTGCTCAAAAGTTCCTTCTTTGCAGATCACATAAATTGGCTTGCTTTAAAAATAACTGCTTAAATCTTTATAGATTTATTTTAATGCTGTTACATTTTATGTAGTAAAAATAAGCTAAAACAATTAGTTTATAGATTATATGTTATCACTTTTCTCTTACAATACAGTATATCACAATGATGGATATTGCTTAATAGTAGTTATTTTACATTAAAAATGTCCTTTGTCTCATTCCTTATTACCTGACATGGGCCCTTTCATGTCAGATACCTGAGACTATTTAGTAATAATTGTTTTAATTATATTTGTCTAAATAGAAGTTTTTCAGATTTAATTTCAAGGAAGCAGGAAAATTTTACAATTTAGTAAATATGAAAGCTGTTTTCAATTACCAATTTTCTTGTCTCAGTATATTTATATTATATAAAATTTAACTTGTCCACCATGTAAACATTCTAAATGTCAAGATAAAATAAAAATTTTAATAGAAAATGAATATTTTAAGGTTATCTACTAAATTTGTATCTCACAAATATGTAATATTTGTTTGCAATATAAATTTTTCAGAGAACTTTTTTAGATTCAATAACTCATTTTGTTTATTCTTGATATGTAGATTTCTGATTAAATTTCTCTGAATACTTCTTAGAAATTAAGGATTTGTTAGGATGTACAAAAGAATTTATCATAGTTATGTTCCATATACTCTGCTGTATAGAAACACACTCCAATATCCATTTCATTCCAACTGATTTTCATTTGGTAATTAATAGCCTCAAGACCTTAACCATTACATTTCAAAACAAAAAACATTTATGACCAGTCAAGATAACCTCCATTGCTTTATGAGAATTTACCATGATATACCTATTTTTTATCTCGTTATTGCCCAAATTAATTCGAAGCACAGATTTCAATTTTGTAAGTAAAATTAAATTCCGATTCTTTTCTGTTTTAAAAATATTTTTTTAGTGAAAAAATATGAAATTGATGGAAAATCATTTTTAAAACCTTTTTCATAAATATTAAAGACTTTTGAAATATAGAAAAATATCACAAAATGGAAGTTACTTTCTATTTCCTTCTGTTGCCTCAAAAATAAAACAAACGAAAAAATTTTAAGAATTCGAAGTGATAAAACTTTAGTTAAAAATTGTTTAGGAGTTTTGGAATACCTATTGACTTGCTAGACAAAACAAAAATACAAAGGAATGCATTTGGTTTAGCCACAGAAGTTATATGTAGCTGTCCTATAGGACCCTGGCCATTAACGAGTTATGATAATGTTGGACTGTGTTAAGTAGATTATTTAAGTTGTCACCAGGTAAACCAGCAGGAGTGGTCTCCCCTAAACTTTCTCGTATACGCCTAACGCATGTAGGGAAAAAAATGAGCTAAAAAGCAGTAAAAGGAACAAGAACCCCTAACGCAGTGAAGAAAAAAATAAGCGAAGCTTCATGCCACGATTTCCGAAGGGTCGCCCAACGCAGAAGTGAAATTAGAAGCCGCCGTGATTACCAATAGGGCCGGGTTGCAAGATAAATTCAATTTGAATACCTTTTTTTTAACTGTTGGACAGAAATCTACCATTAAGGTAAGAAGGCCACATATCAAATTTCATTTATCAGGGTAATCCTTTAAAGAAGTTATTGTGTTCAAAAGTATGCAATTATACAGACAGGCAATGAAACCTTTTATGGATTTGATACAAACCTACATTCCTGATGATAAAAATGTGTACCAAATTTTATCCACCTAGCTGTTAAAGTTTATGAGTTATCGTGTTCACATTAACACGGACATAAAGGCTTCCTGTGGACAGATTTTGTCCAAAAATTGTCAGAAACCTACAAATTATGTGTAAAGACTACATACCAAATTTCATCCCTGTAGCTTTAATAGTTTTTGAGCTATCATGTTTGCAGACAGACAGACATAATTCGAAAATTGTTTTTTTTAAGACTCGGGAGAGGTCTAAAACGTGGAGATTCGTCAAAATCTCGAGTTTGAATTTTTTGACGATTACAATACTTTCTCTGCGTATAAGAGAAAGTAAAAAAAAGCTACAAATAACTTAATTTCAACACCTCTGAGAAGTATTCAGATGAAGAGACTATTTTAAAATATGATTTTTATTGCTGTTTCGAAGAAAATATTGCATCAGGAAATCATTAAACAATTTAGTTAAATGTGATTAATGCCTCCCTGCAATAATTTGAACTCTATTTTACTTGTGGTTTAATAAATATATTATAAGAAATTCGAAAAATGTGAAGCAAATTGTTGTATTGACAGTTTATTTTAACAAGCTTATTCTGTTAACATAAAATTATTTTAATGGAAACAAATAGAAAGCCCTTTGTTTTTCTCACTCATTAAAGTACCAATACTGTCCGTAATAAAAAGAGACATATCAACACAGAACTATGAGTTGATAAAATAAATATTCAAGACGACGAATCCTTTTCCGCCTGTTATTATGCTGAATGTCTTAACATTTACTTATTTCTTATAATATAGGTTTACAAAAATAAAACTGAAGCTGCCCAGGAATACTTCATAATCCACATACAAGATGTGTCACTAGTTGTTAAGACTTTAAAAATTCATTGAAAAAATGCTCTTGGGGTGTGCCCAATAGTTCTTTGTATAGTATTTGTTTTTTTTTTTTGCAACAAAAAAAAAAAAAAAAATGCAATTCCAAAAGAGGTTTCTGGGGGACAATCGCAGCACAACTTTGCTTCTTTTATTTATTATTTTGTGAAAAATATCCAATTTCTGTCTGATCACATTCATGTAAACCACATTTTTTATTTCTTTTAATGAATTTTAAAGTTTTAACCAATACTGTAGTCCTAAATTAGTGATACCGGAACGCTCTAACCTGGATGAAAAATACTGTGCTGGACGTTTTCACAATTTTTTTCTTATTTATTTCTCTTGGGGAAAAAAAGCAGTGCTGGAACGCCGTACCAGCTCCACTACATCCCTGATTTTAATAAACTTGCGACACACTGTATTAACAAATTAACCACTATCCAACGGTCGTACCTGCAAAAAGTATGAATTGCAATGGGAAGTGGTTGGTATTGAGATTGTGACCCTATACTTATAAAAGGAAAAATTTGTGTTTGCGTGCGATGTCCAGACGAATTTATCGCACTTCCCCGAATTTTAAAATTTAATATGGAAAACTTTTTATTTAATGTTTTGGATAATTTTCGGCACGTTTATGGCTGTAGTATCCTTCCCAATTATCGATGTAAAACAATCAATGCACCATCGGATAGAACTAACAATTTTCGTTCTAATGAAGTTTGTTTTGAATTTTAAATAATTGTCTCTTTTTGCTAATATTTTGAATTCTCAATTTCTTACATCCGAGGTTCTAATAACACTATCAATTACTTTTTTTTTTTATGTGACAGCCGGGATATTTATCCCTGTTTGAAAACAAGAAGGGTTAAAATATCTTTTTTCTCCGATTTTCTATGATTTTTTTTTATTTATCAGTTCAAAAATTTTCTGTCACAGATCCGAATCGGAGTTTTCGAACCAAGGTTACTTTCAGTTCCTAGCATGCATTTCTACAATCCTATTGGACGGCGCCTTCCTCGCGGCAGGTGACGTCATAAACTTCGCGTTTTGCGCGGAGATGATTTTAATGACTTCGATTATTATTTCAAACGTGTCTTAACACATTTCTTTGCCTCGCATACTTTGCTTGCTGGGTAATGAATTTCACATTGTAATTTTTTAATATTGTTTTGGATCAACGTACTCGGTACTGTTTTCCTACAGCTCAAATGTCATTGTCGAGGGGGAAAAGAAGCGGCAAATTCAATAATAGATATTTTCTGTTTGGATTTCGTTTTCAAAATTTTCATTTATGTAATTGTATTTGGCTTTTTTTTCATTTTCTTGAAGTCATGATGCCACGGGCAGCGCTGGAAGGGATCCTATCCTACTCTACCGCAAATAAACAAAACAGAAAATACGTCCATGCCGAGTTA
>BGPR01027623.1:6862-20577 GCA_013235015.1 Araneus ventricosus
ACATCTGTATAAAAGTCCTAATGAAAGACTCTGTCTGCTTCCTCACCGCATCTGTATAAAAGTCCTAATTAGTACTTTTATCAAATGAAAAGTCTTCCGTTTTTAAGGACGACATTGAAATTTTCTTTGCATATTAAAATTAGCTAAGAATCCGAGAATCGAAACTGTTTAGTGTATTCTGACGAGACATGTACTCAGAGAATATTTAATAACTTAAATTGTTAATTTAATGCACAGTCTCTTCAAGTTGGAGTATTTCAGTTAGTCGGTTCATTACAAAAGGTGTTTAATTATTTAAATGCACAAACATTAAATCATTGCATCTAACTAATGAAAAGGAGTGTCAGTAGCTGATAAGTGAAATTGTCAAAAGGAACTCTAAGAAACTGACTCGAAACAAGAAACTGAACCAATAGTCATGAAATTATGAACTGTACTCTTCATGAAATCTTGTAGATATCTATTTGTAATTATTCCAACTGTGTTTTCTGTCTGTGCTACTTGGTTGAATTTGCGAGAAGGTGCAGTGAAATGTTTCTTGTTTGCAGGAAATTGATTTATTTTGTTTGTGATTAGATATGAGATCCCTGTGTATTAATGCTCTTCAGATTTGAATATATAATCAAGAATATCTTTAGTGTACTGTCATTTATATTTTAATAATTCCTAATAAATATATGTTATTTAGTTCTGCATCAAGTTGATTTAGTGTAAGAGCATTGATCCTTCTGAGTTTTAAATCTTATTTTTCTCTTTTAAATTCATCTTGCTTTTAATCAAATGTTCAACATTTGCAGCTAAAGGTGTTTTTTTTTGTAAATGATCTCATGCTGACTCAGCATCCATGAGGTATGGTCTGGATGCAATTTTGGGTTATTGCAAAAACACAACTCACTGGTTTAAAATTATTATAATTATTATTTATTGATTTAGGATAAGTCTGGCATTATTCTTAAGTAAAATCAAAATTAAGATCTAAAAAATTAAGGTAACTAAAAACAACTTTACGACATTTGACGTCACTACGCAGACAGGAAGCTTGTGGGGTCCAAGAGCGTTTCTTTAATTCTAAGCTATTTTTTCCTGTGTTGTTCTGCGTTACTTGTTATTTTAGTGAAATATTAAGAAAATCTTTCATCTCTTGTAAGTGTGCCTACTTGTGCTGTAGCTACGTGCTCAAATTATTACAGGAAAACGAAAGACAATGGTATAATAAATCATATGCTTTCACTATGTTCCAATCTGAATAACATTTGGATCTCGAAATGTGAAAGGTAAGATGATGTAGATGTAAAATACGCTAGTATATGGTCAAGTAGTATGCCTACTTAATTTAAATCAAAAGAAAATTTTAAAACCTGATGCAGTTCCAAGTGTCAACTTGCCATTGCAAGATAATGGGGAAGATATTTCAAGTAGAAGTGAGAGGAAAAGGAAAAGAAGTATTTTGCAGGAAGCAAAAATCAGATTAAAATGTCTGAGGCTTTAAAAAAGCAGGTGTCACGACAGCTATGGAGCCATTCACTACATCAAAAACTGAAAACATTTGCTCATCTTGCTTTGAAACTCAAAAAGAAAATGCATTACTTTTGGAAAGAATTAGATTTCTTAATGATGAACTTGAAAAGGCAAAAAAGGAGACGGAGAAAAATCAAAGGAAAAAATAAAAGAAATAAAAACGAAAGCGCAAATTAGCTGTATTTTAACCGAAAATAAAAGTTAAAAAAGTAAACTGAAAAAAATATCGAAAATAGAAGAAAATTTAAAAAAAAAAATATCTTAACACCAACATAGATAAATGCCACAATAGAAAATAAAAGCAAAATCAAGTGGACAGTAGAAGATATATCGAGACATTTATTTAATTATTCGATCTATTTCAAGGCGGTCTTATGTATACTGGTGAAATCAGATAGGGATACGATTTTCCAATGCTAGCACATTAAAGGGATGCTGTTCAAAATTTTCCTGTAGACCTGGTAAGCTACTTGATGTTTTGCTGGTTATGAAAAAAATACTAAATATATATAACTGCATTATATTTAATACATATTTTAGTATAGTTATAAAATTAATAATTTTTCTTAGTATTTATATTTTTGATATGTTTGCAAAAATTAACGCTATGTGTGTATTTAAAAAGATTTTAACTTTTGGTTCAATCAAAACCTGAAATGGTTTGCACATGACACTCATTATTTGAATTTTTGCCTTAATTTTTAAGATCCAAAACCATCCATATATATATATATATATATATATAATATATATATATATATATATTAAGTTAAAAAAAGGAAAACAATAATATCAAAACCCTTATAGTAAAAGTATTTTCGTATTTTCGAACGCGGAGTATCCGCTTGGTGACGTCACAAATTTCCTCCAATGGTTCTTCGCTGAAGGCTCTATGAACCAGCCCTTGTATTTCTCTGGCCTGATAAAGTTCATACTACAAGTTATCGAGAAACTACGATATTCCGTAATATTTGTCGCTTTTTCTCTAAATTTTACAACATGACGAATATTCTATATCGTGTCATTATGAACATTAATATAGTTTCCCAAAGATGTCAATAAATATGTGAAATCGTAATATTTTTCTTAATGCATGTAGTAAATGACCCGTAAAGAATAATTCAATCACTGTATAAAGAAGGATGTAAGGGCTAGATTAATTTTTTTGGCGATAGATGGAGCCAGAGTTCTGCTCTGTACGAACTACGAGCAGCGCCCTCTTTTTTCCCTACAAAATCAGACTGCACGCTGAGAGCAGCGCAGCACACCGCAGGCAGCCGTCATGTTAAAACCTCTCTCAATCTCCCTCTGTAGTGATTCAGATCAGTCTTGGCGCAGTTAAGCCGCCCGATCTCCAGGTTGCAAGTAACTATGCCCCGTCTAACTTTCCTTATGGCTCTCTAATCTGTAAATCTCTAATACCGTAATATTCTTAACCCGTAACATCTATCCCTCGATAATCTGGCTCAACCTAGTAAACATGACTTCAAGTAAATTAGCTATTTTCTCGTTAACTTTCTGTGTATATACCTTTCCGCCCTGTTAATTCTCCCTATAGTATTTAAGTAAATGTTTTTGTATTTAAGTTGAAGTCTACTCATTTATTTTATGTAATGTTTTGTTCTAAATTTAATCAGATAAAAACCCTTAAATCCCCTAGACATAAATCCGATCTATTTACCCCGTAAAGGTAACCCTTCCTTGGCATTTTGTTTCATTGAACGGAATCACACATGCATGATACCAAAATTAAGAGAAAACTGACTGAAAACCTTGTCTCAGTTTAAGTCTGAGCTGCATTTGATAACTATGTATTAAAAACAATTTTGTTGTTTGCTTTAAACTTCTAATGCTCTGATGTTCCCTTTATGTTTGAAATTTGTATGTTTATATTGGTTCACTTTTTATGCAGGATTTGTGCAAATATATTTAATCTATTTTGTTTCATTTAGCGAATAAACTTCATTCGATCTCCAACATAATTAAATTCTTTGAAGATTCCAGGCAAACTTTTTGCATTTTTTTCTCTCTCTTTGGACAAGCATCAAAGATAATTTACATGCATTTATTTTCACCATTAAACTGAGCAAATTGCTATAAAAATCAGTTCCATCACGACATAAAGATTATTCAGAGAATTTAATTTTGAATCAACTAAATTATTTTTTATGCTTATTGTCAATATTTACAAGACTTTCCAAAATCGGATAAATAACTTACAATAACTGTCTGTATCTTATTCTCCCATTATAGATAATTGGATTAAAAACTACTGTTTACATTCGGAATTAAATAGAATAATAACTTCAAATTTGTCTCCATTTAAGTTTCAAAGAGATATTTGCAAAATTGGTGCAATTTAGCGAAATCAAATTATGAATGTAACTTATTATGTAAGGCGCAGTAAGTCATTAAATTTAAATAAAGAAAATGAGTTGGAGATGCCTTTGAACAAGAAATAAGTAAATAAAATATGGTATTTTGAAGATCTTAATTGTAAACATCATGTCATATCATCAGTCTTGGGGGAAAACATGAAAATTTAGAGAAATCAAAAATTAAACTAGAGACACGCTTGGTTAGTGATTGCCTATTTTCATCATTTTAAATCTGATGAGAATTTGGTTATATTGGGAAAAAGTTACATCTACAAAATATCATAAAATGCCCCCAGAATAATGGAGAAAACTCGTTTTACTTATAAGAATGGGGAGAAATTTGATAGTAAGTTTTTCTTCTGAGGGAAATTTCCTCTTGAAGAACCCGACTTGTTTTTTGGACTGAAAAGAAGTTTTACTCTAGTTTATTTATAGGAAAAATTATCAGCTATTGCAGTTCTTTTTCTTCTTTTTGTTCCCTTCTAGATTGGGTTTCGAAATAATTCTTTAGAACTCAACAAAATTGTAATTCCTTGTGAGAAAAAATGAAAAGAGTTAGTAGAGAGAAATAAACTATGAGATTGAAGAGCTTTGACTAAAATTAAGATATAAATTTGAGATCTAATAACTAAAGAGATAAGATAATAAATTTTTAAGGAAAATATTTCCTTCCATCAGCGCATTTCTAAGACAAGACTTTTTAATGAGAAGCAAAGTAAATGTACAGGAGAGTGCAGAAAAATAATTTTCCTATAAAACATTTAACCTTTTTCCTAAAGGGCGCTATAGGTGATAGTACCTGTTGAATTTTTCTTTTTTGAGCGCGATAGTATAAATGATGTACCATTAATGTAATAGGATTTTATTCCCACTGTGTAGCTAATACCTATGCTAAAACGTATGGTGATGGATGGCCGCTGCGTCACGAAAATGCGCCTGCTTATTCAACACTGATTGTCGACAATTTTCTGGCAAGTTACTCAGTTACTACCCTTTATCACTCTCCCTTCTAACCAGACTTAGCACTCTACGATTTTTTCTCCGGAAATGCATAACGGCCATCTTCAATATTTCGAAATGAAAATGTCTCAGCAAAATTCGATTCGGTAAAATATATTAATAAATTCGAATGAATTTGAAATCAAACCTATTTTTGTCATCAACACACAGATTTCCGTTGAGATATTTTATTAGATTATTATTAGACTCACCGCAGAATGGGTGATACTTGGGGCATCCATGTGCCGAGAAGCTGACGGAAGCATGGGCTGGCGACCCGGGATTCCCGCAGGCATTCATTAGGTCAAGAATGAAGGAAGATGATTTTAAGAAGAAAATCGCAATAAAACAGAAACAAAAAAACTGAGGGTTTTTTTGCAGTGATTTTTGTGTTCACAGTTAAACCGGTGTGTAATGAGACAGTTCACGAGAGGCAGGTTTACATACAGGTTATCCATTCTAAAGGTGGCCTGGCCGCGTTGGCCTAGTGGTAAGGTCTCGGCTAGTCGCTAGTTGGCTTAGTGGTAAGTTATTTTATGTTATTTGAATCAATAAATGTGCTCCGAAAAAAAATTATGATTTCTGTATTTTTATTCAGCCTTGTGGTCCAATTAGTCATATTTAGTAATATATTTTTGATACACTAGCGTTTTAAACAAAAAAAAAAATTAACACTCTACTGCGGAACTTACGGAGTTCTGAATTTCATAATTTCAAACGAATCAGCCGCCGCGTCGAGCAAGCGCTACGCATTATTGGAGGGTGTTCCTCGAGTCAGCCATTGAAATGGTCTAAAGTGATCTAAGTCAGCGATATTCAAAGCTCCATAACTCGGTCAGTTTAAGTCGCAGGAAATTGAAACATTTCTCACAAACATTATTACTAAATATGACTAATAGATCATATACTCACTCGAAAAGCATGAAATGTAATTTTTCTCATCATTTAAAGCCCTTTTCCAGTATATCTCTAATGGTTTAGAAATTCGCTGTTTGTCCACGTTTAGACTATTTGTATATATTTTATGAATTTCTAAGAGATGTGTGAGGCAGAAATCTCAATTTTTTAATAAATATTTCAAGTTGAAAGATTCTTGAAAATCAAATTCTAGATGAATTATAACCAAATGAATTTATGAATTGTTATTATTTTTAAATGAATTTAGTAGTGGATATAATTGAACATGCAATCTGACATATTTCATTCTGGAAAACTGGAAATGATTTAGAAAAATCGTACTCTTACATCCAGTACAATAAACATCGCATGACTCTAACAATCAATGCTAATAAAATCCTCAATATGTCAACTGTATCAGCATCCAGTACGATAAACATCGCATGACTATAACAATTAATGCTAATAAAAATCTTCAATATGTCAGCTGTATCAGCATCCATTACAATAAACATCGCATGACTATAACAATTCATGCTAATAAAAATCTTCAATATGTCAGCTGTATCAGCATCCATTAGAATAAACATCGCATGACAATAACAATTAATTATAATAAAACTCTTCAGTATATCAGCTGTATCAGACATCATTTTAATAAGAAGAAAGGAAACACACATTTAAATTTTACAATGAAGAAAATTTATTTAATTTCCAAACATACTACGAGAAAATTCTCATCTGTTTGTATGATTAACTCTGTCGATACGGGAACGTCCCATACATCCCTTCAAGCAAAACACGATGACCGTCCGAAACGTCCTAATATCACTCTAAAATTTACACTTCCTTTTGTTAAGTGTGAGTGATTTCACACCCGCGGTGCACGCTTTCTTCGTTAGAGTGTCTCGCCCAGATGTGTTAGGGGAAAGGGGGCTGTTTTCTTAGAATTCGGTCAGTGCCAGCTGTCCTTGTGGTTTTTGAGGGGAGGAGTGGATAGGAGATACAGGAGTTCGGGCGTTCCCGTATTTTGAGGTCCCTTTATTCGAATGGCCTTGGGAATCGGAGGGTTAAAACGTTTTGGTTCCTTTCAATAATTCTATGTGAGTATAAATGAGAGATAGTCGTAATTGTTTAAATATTTAATTTTATCTCGCAACTTTCGAGGAACAAGACACACTGAAGTTCTTCTTCCCAAAGTAATTAATATTAAAATAACTCTTGAAATTTCGGGGAAATCTAAAGAAATAAAACCGATTTCAGTTAGTTCGCAATCCGTCATTGGCGTAATTTGATTTTTATGCAACAGAAAGACTACGAGCTATCTTATTTGGTTTTTCGTCCCAAAGTAATCAATATTGAAATAACACTCGAATATTTCGAGAAAATCTAAAGAATTAACCGATTTCAGTTAGTTTCGCAATCCGTCATTGGCGTAGTTTGATTTTTATGCAACAGAAAGACTACGAGCGATCTTATTTGGTTTTTCTTCTCAAAGTAATTAATATTGAAATAACACTCGAATATTTCGAGAAAATCTAAAGAATTAACCGATTTCAGTAAGTTTCGCAATCCGTCATTGGCGTAATTTGATTTTTATGCAGCAGGCAAGACTACGAGCGATCTTATTTGGATTAAAATTATTGAATAAGATGCTTTCAAAGGCTTTCCTGAAAGGATAAAAAGAAGTATTTAATTAATTTTTTGCAACGATAGATGGATAGTTGCAGACAGAAAATAACTAATAATAAATATTTTTCCTTTGAAAATTGTGTATACGCAGCTATAAACTGTTACCTATTGATTTCAAAGAATTAGAAATTGCTTTAAACGTCTTATTTCCGAGCTTGCCTTTCAGAATATTACAAATCTAAAGATGTTTTTTGCTGAATAGGAAACTTTTCAGAATATCATGTTTTTGCATCTCTTCTGAATCGTGCGACTGAATCAAGAATCTGAAAAACATCTCCTCGTTTCTAATATTTTTTACTCCAACACTCTTTTCAGCAAAGCTCGTCAAACAATTATTTTTTAGTACCTATGAAAAGTCAAAGCAAAAAGCAAGTATGTTTTTCAATAGATTTGAATGAATATGAAATCAAATTTGATTTTTTATTAACACTCAGAATCCGATTGAAATCTAATTTTTGTGTGTGTGAAATTCGGAGATTAAGCGTGTAGCAAACATTTCAATTTCGCATAAATATTTCAAATTGAAATATGTTTTAAGATCAAATTCTAGATAATTACTAACCAAATGTTGATGATACGATAATGGTAGTTAGGTATATATGTGGGAAAAAGGATCTAGAAATTTTGTTTTCAAATAAGTTGTTAATTAACGAGTTCAAAATATTAAATTCTAGATAATTAATAACCAAATGCTGAATAAACGATAATGGTAGTAAGGTATATATGTGAGAAAAAGGAGGTAGAGATTTTGATTTCAAGGAAGTCGTTAATTAATGCGTTCAAAATATTTTATATGACTGCATAGTTAGCGTAATATATCAGCGAACTAATGCAATCTTTGAGATAAGTAATAGAAATTTCGTTTACGAAAGGAAAAGTTTCCGATTTAATATTATTTTATTTAAAGTATACTCTGCGTAATATATCAATATTTTCTTAATTTAGAATACTCATAACATTACAGTTGAAAGAGATCGTTATAATAAATGCTTTATAGGAATTTCATTTTTAAAACAGTGTTGCAAAAGTCTTACTGTGGATGAAAAGGTGTAAACAGTCCAACACGCAGAATAATGGAGAATGAAGGTTTATTTGCGAATATGCAGGAAAACACGTAGCACAGGTACAGGAAACAATAGTTCTTGCACAGATTACCAATGTAAACAGACAACAATTCACAGGTAATAAGAGTTCAGCACTTTGTTATCAAACAACACAAACAGTCAGCAAATAACTAGTACGACAATAACTGCACTTTCAATAGCGCTCAGCTCACCAGCTTCCCAGCTCGCACTGCTCGAAACTCTAAAGTCGTTCCCAATTGATCAACGCTACTACCGATCGGCGTCTAACAGCTTACTAGCTCGAACAGCGGATAGAACTCCAAAGACGTTCGCGCTCCAAGGCGATCCCAGTCGACCAACACACCCTCCGTCATCCAAGCGCTCTCCTTATATAGTCTCCAGCGGCAGGCCGCGACGTCACATGGAATCGTCTAGTACATTCAAGCGTATCTCCTCTACTAATAGAGATATCGAGAAGATTCCAGCACCTTTGAGATCCCATATTTCGTCGCTAAATTTGTCGCTAAGTTTGGCGCCAAGGTCAGGGGTCCTGACGTGGCTTCTGTCGGTCATCTCATGCTTACCCCTTTAAAACTCTCTTCCCAACCATAAGACCCACATTTCTGGGAAGCGACTTTCCATGTTTGTAACAATAGTTATTATTTTAAGAAGCGCATTGAGAGTGTCATACTCAGATGAAGACTTATTGGAAAGTTCAAAATTTACCCATTAAGGATGGATCTATTTTTCTAATTTGTTATTATTAAATGTAATCGTTAAATTTAATAATGTTGTTAATTATTAAATATGGCAATAGACGACATATTTCTTAATTAAGCATTTTAAATTAATATGAACCACATTATAATGACAGAAAACCTTTTGCAACAAACTTTTAGTATGAGGGTGCAAAAAAGTTTGCAACTTCAAAAAAAGTTGCAGTTAACATTACTAATTTCGTAAACATTACTAATTTCGTAAACATTACTAATTTCATTAACGTTACTAATTTCGTTAGTTAGTTGCCCAATAAAAACCGATGGTGATTTTATGTTATAGATTTTTATGCGTCAAATAAAATGAACAAATCCTAATTGAAAGTATGGTTATCACTTTAGGAATATTATATCAAAACGAAGGAAAATGGTTAGGTTGTTACCCTGACTTCAGATATACACTACTCTTTCGTAATGAACTGAAATCGAATGCGATGGAAAATTATTTTCTTTAACCAATAATTATCAAATAACATCAGTTTATTGAAAACTTTTTATATAAATTTGAATTGTTCTTAAACCGTTTGAATTATTTTGGGAGAAAAAAATCAGTTCTTATAATCATGCCCATTTCTATTCTTGTAACCATGAATTTTTACCGTAGGACTACGTTCCTCCTATTGGGGTTTCAGGAAGGAATTTGATTCACACGCCAAAACTCCACAGAAAACGCTGTATGGGAGATCCTCTATATCTCGGTAACTACATATATTAAAAACATAACTAATGCCTTATTTTAGAGATAAAGGGTAACAACAGAAGTTGCAAAAAAAAAATGAAAATCGGAATTGTACTTCAACAACTACTGAGTCGTAAATTTGGTTAAAAATACGCATGAATTGGTAACGCGATCCTCTATATCTCGGTAACTACATATGTTGAAAACATAACTAATGCCTGATTTTAGAGATAAAGGGTAACGACAGAAGTTACAAAAAAAATTTGAAAATCGGAAAAGAGTCACGCGAGTAAAGTAGTTCTACGCCTTTAACGTCAGCGGCTGTTTGAAAAGGAGAGCAACCCGTCATTTTTTTTTTGTTGTTGTTGTTTTTAAAGTTGAAAAAATAAGTATTGGATAAACTTTTTAAATCTAAGCATAAAATTATATAGATTGGAATGCATTATTTTAAAACCGGACACGAGCGAAGTTTAATCAAATTTTCAGGAAATAAAAAGACCTGAATGATTTTTTGCTCTCTCGAAAGTGTAAGTATGTTTGTTAAACCCTTGATATAAAGAACTAATAGATTAACATTTTCTCATTTTCTTCCATTCGTTTGTAAAGAATGTGTTTGACAAGCATTTAACCAAGTGCGTTAATTCACCTTTACTTATTTTCTCTTCAAATCAGTATTGAAGTTCGTTCTTATGCCAGATAGAAAACAAATTAATTGTCAGTGATACTTGGTAACAAATAATTTTCAATTTAAAATGAAAACTCCTGCAAGGTTTTTTTTAAATGATAATTCATTTTAAATCAGTTACAGAATTTGTAAGCTGAAATACTCGCATGTATGTTATAAGTCGTCTTTTTAGGTATAAGCTTATAGACAATCAATATTTTCATGTTTAAAACTGAAAGGTACAAACGTTTTGCAAAAGGCTTACCCAACTGAAATGTTCCGTCAAGGTGACTTATAACAATTTAGTCACGTGAACGATTTTTCTAACTTTCTTCTGGCAATATAGTTCAAATGCCAAATTCTCCTGAAATGCTGAAGAAATAAGATGAATTTATTTTTCTAATAGTTTATTTAGGAAAATCCTACTCGCAGCAGTAGCGACTATGTTTCTTCATTTGCTTTTGTACGAGTTTTGATACAACATCGAATGTATGATTGCATTACAAACACCATATTCAATGCCTTATCATTTACGTCGCTTCTATATGCGTTTTTATTTATTTATTTATATATTTATTTATTATTTATTTATTTATTTATTTATTATTTATTTATTTATTTATATATTTATTTATTATTTATTTATATATTATTTTATTTATTATTTATTTATTTATGTATTATTTATTTATTTGTTTATTATTTATTTGTTTATTTATTAAAAATTTCTCACTGCACTGTGCTCTGAAAAGTTGCTTTAAAAATAACACATCAGTTTTGCCTATGGTAGTACTTGATAGATATCTAAGTGAAATCTTATTTTTTATCGCATGCTAGCAAACTATATTCGCTGAAAGCTACACTGAAAAACGTTTGAGCGAAAAGTATAAAATCATATTCTAAAACTTTATAAATGAGCGTACATGCTCTTGAGATTTCAGATTTGCAGACGGTGTGCTTACATTTTATTGCTACGACTTACATAAGGGGTGTGCCAGAATTCTTTGAATACAGTCTGTTGTTTGAAATGAAATTGTCTCACAACAGTAAATAATACTCCTTCGTAAACCTTTTCTCCTTTATATAATTTAACTGTAAGCATGCTCAGTGTAAAATTACTATGAGAATATTTCTTTATACTAAACCACTTTTTTTCATAACTTATTGGATTGAGTTTATTTTATTCTTCTGAACAAGAATTGTTTGAATATTTCAGTTGTGTGGAAAGTATTACATGTGATGAAGGACATTAGGGAATAAACTTCCTTCTGAGAAGTAAAATAATTATGAAACTGGGAACATCTCCTTATACGACTATGGCGAGACATTCGATTAAATATCATTTAAATAAATCATTTAAAAATGTATACTCTTTTGTAGTAGCTTCGAATAAAATATTTTAAAAAATGTACCTATCCTAGCATAGCACATTCTCCTAGACATCTTTAAAAACTTTGTTCGTCTTAAAGAAATTTTGTAATGAATAAATAAGCAAATAAGTGTTTATTATTAAAATGATTATCATGACTATGTTCTGATACGCTTACAGTTTACACAACGAAAAATGTCACCATATTTTTTACTGGCATTCAATCATACTTATTGACATTTTTTTAGACATTTGATGAATGAATATATAAAGCAATTTTTTGCATATCTTTTTTATTAAATTTAGTTCTTTGAAACTTTTTTAAACAGAAATATAACAAATTATTCAATTTTTTATCAAGTAGGCAAATAATATAAGAACGACATTCAATATTTTAACCCTTTCAAGTTCACTACATGTTTCGTTTTGAAAATTACTAAATTTATTTCAAAACTGAGTATTGAACATGTAGCTGATCATAAATATGTGGAGGAAAAAAATTGGCATTTTTTATTTTCAAGAAATTTGTGATTTCACAGTAAAACCAATGAACGGTAACGGGCTATTTTTCCTTCGAATAAGTTATCATCGAAATGCAATTTAAATTATGTATTTAATTCATACGTATGCGTGAGTATTCAGGATATTAAACCTTCATAAAATTCGATATTACTTTCGAAGATTCAATTTTTAAAAATATCAATTTGTGTAAGAACCCTTATCATTTCGTTTCTCTTAGAGATCAAAAGTAATTTAGCTTTTTTAATGCCGATATCTTTGTGAATACTAACGGTATTGAACTGGAATATTTTTATATAAGCTATTAAGTCATGAAAGAAAATTTACATTTCGCCCAAGCGCAGTAGAAAAATACTCAATGTGTGGTTTCACTGCGAAACCAATTAACGCAGAATGGTTAAAACCTCAAGATTTTATTATGATTGTTTTGTGTAAATGAATGATCTGCCATTTAATAAAGTAATGATACTGAAAAGAAAACTTCTCATCAGCTGTTCTTGATAATTTGCCATTTCGTTCATATTTGTCTCAAATTTCCCCTAAATGACTGCAAACTGTAGTCAATTACAACTTAAGTACGAGGAAATCTATACTGTGTATCATTATGTCTAATGAAATACGCTTCATATTATCTTAATGTATATACTGTCCAATAAAACTCTATATTTAAAATGGAAGTTGTTTCATTTTGTGGAGTTCTTTCTTAAATCCTCAGGAAATTAGAAACAAAAGTGTCATTTTCTCAATTGTCTGCGTGCTATCAACTTGAGTACTCACCAATAAAAATATTTGTAAATCTGAAGAACTTTCAGACCTTGATCATTTCTTCTTTCACACTTGTATTTTTTCACAACACTTTCCTTTTATTTCAGACATATCAATCATATACCTGGTAATAAATTTTTCATTTTTTAAAAAATATATTTTATATCTTATGTCTTAGTTATTGTGACAAAATTGTTTCCTTATAGTGTTTCTTTCCAACAATTCTTTTTTCTCCTTTCAACATAACTGATCTTAATTTCATACAGTTCCATCTAATAATAAGTTTTTCATCTTAAGGGTAAAATAACTGTTTTACGTTATTACAGTTTCCTTATAGTGCTTTTTTCCCAACTATTCTTTTTTCTCTTTTCAACATAACTGTTCTTAATTTTATA
>BGPR01027624.1:0-20577 GCA_013235015.1 Araneus ventricosus
CGTTGCATCTATTGTTGTAACCTTTAGTAGAAACGGGAGTTCACTGTGAAGCTTAATTTCATAAAAGTGATGCTGTTTTATTTTAAACTAGACGCCTTCGGCGACAAGCTAGTGGGCCGGGAATATGATTTGAATTGAAGCTTTCATCGTTTCATATCCATTATTCTCTTTACAACGTAATTGTAAAATTCAGATTGTGGCAGATATTCAGCGCATGTTCTCTTAGTCACCTTCGACCTAATCTGTTCATTGTTTACATATGTTTAGTAGTGTGAGTTTATTTGCTTGAAATTTGTAAACATTGCCAAGGGCGAAATTGTCCGCCCCTAGCAACCCCTCCGTGTTCAATCTACAACCCCAGGGGGGTAAAATCCAAGGATGGACGCTTGTATCTCGTTGTGTTGTTGTTGTATAAGGCCTTCTTGTGTGTGTGAGCTCTTGCTAGTTCAAATAAATGCAATTTAAATTTAATACAGTCCGCTCTTTGCGTGAATCATGAGTTATCCATTTAACGCCCAAACAACATAAATGTCTCTAAAGGAGTCGAATAACTAACCATGTCATGTACCCTCTAAATAAATATTGCAGGCACTATCTTCACTTTCTTATTTCTCTTGTAATATTTGATTTCAACTTTAAAATGACGCGGCTTATTTTATCCCCGCGTCAGGTGGCATGTTAGTTCTATTAAAACAAACTGAGAAAAGAATGAAAACATAGCAACCATGCCCCCCCCCCCCATTTAGCTTACTGGATATATTTCTTAATGTAAGCAAACATATTTCTCGAAGAGCTTGGTTCACAGATTTCACAAAAATTTTGATGAAATTAGTTATGAAAGCTAAATTTATTAGTATATTATTTCAGATTATAACAAATGAAAGAGAAATATGCAATTAAATATTTTTTAAACAATGAAAATGTTTTGAGTTGCGTTGCAACAAGGAAATGTATTGTTGTGAATTATGCCAAAAAATATTTTTAGACATTTATTAAAATTAGAGATTAACTTCTAGGGCAAAATATTTGATATTATTGGAAATTGGATGCTGTAAAATTTAGGAAACAAAAATTTGGCGTAATTTTTGTCTGGCCTTCCGCTGGCAAATGAATGAGATTTACTGAGAGTTATCTGTTTTTGGTGTGTTAAAACTGTCTCGCTTGTCTTGAAAAAACCCGATTGCGTCTTTGTAGATACTCAAAAGAGTTCCTGAGTTTCGATATGGATAAATATTGTATGCATAAAGAAATTGACTGCACTGGTGGCAAACATGAATACTACTTGTTCACTTGCTCCATTCCTAATGCCTCTTCGATCAATAATTTGTGTATTAATACAGAGAATTTTAAAATGCAGAACGGGTGCAAATATAGTGTTACTGTGACTGGTTCGAAAGACAGCATTAACTTAATTCTTACGTCTAAAAAAAGGAACAGCCTAAAGTGTTCGGCCTCCATGTTCATTGGCTCTGAAACTTTACTGCTTTCAAAGAAATTTAACTCGCCAACTTTGATAGAGGATTTCACAACTGGCATACCCTACTCGGACTTGTATCAATACGGTCTAATATTATCTTCTGAAGTTGAAAGTTTTCAAAAGCTGAAGCAGCATCCGAATGATGCTTTAGTTATTATCTGTCGAATAAAATATACTTATACTGCAAATACATATTCTACACAATCAGTGAAAACGCCTGGTAATACTTCAAGTGGTGGTTTCCAAAACCTGAAGAAATTAACAGTGTAGCAACTATTTAAAAATTTCGGCTAGCTCTAAAAGAAAATAATTTTATGAAAAAAAAATTAAATAAACAAAGACAAAATTAATTTGGGGAAAACAAAGTTACTTTTAAACTATTTTTAATTAACAAATAAACAGTCACTACACAAAAGACACTTCACATTACACAAAATTAATATTTACAGTAAATAAAAATAGTTATAATTAATGTTACAAACGGGGGGGAATAACTCAATCCCACACAATGTAATATCCATCGTCCAACTGATGAATATCATGGCAAATATACTCAGCAAGGGAGGTGGAGCTGCAATCGTCCAATGGGATCGTTACAGACTCCCCCTCGGACTCTGAAGACGTCCCGACGAAGACTCCGCTTTTGGAAAATGCTTCCGAGGCCTACCTCTTCTCTTTATGGGAACTACTGGACTTGTGTTCTTTTCTGGAGGTAGTTTATATGGCTTCAACATGTTTGTGTGATAAGTTCCGAGAACTTGATCTGGAGAACTGGGATCAGAAAGGTCATAAGTGGTAGGAGATCTGTTTGTGACTACGAGATAAGGGCCTTCCCTTTTCGGGTAAAACTTCTTGCTTCGTTTGTCACTTCTACTACTTTTAGGGTGTAGAGTCACCCAGACCTTGTCTCCAGGCTGATAATGAATTGGTCTTCTATTTTTATCAAAATATTTCTTTCTCTGGTCTTGCTTTTGCTCAACCCGTTCTCTGATTTGGGGTGTTAAACGAGCAAAATGTTTCAAGTAGGGTGTTATCTCCGCTACAAAGTTGTCGTTTTCGATCAGACTTCTAAGATCATGGTTAACGTCGTCTGTTGTTCTAAGTTCACGTCCAAATTGTAGATATGCTGCAGTGTGACCAGTAGTGTCACATTTGGATGTATTCATGGAAAATCTAATCATTGCCAGCTTTTCATCCCAGGTATCGTGAGCATCACCTACTAAAATAGCTAGTTTGGGCTTCAGGTCACTTTCAGATGGATTCGCCTGAGGATGATAGACTGGAATTAACTCTTGTTTGATACCAAGGAAATTGCATGTTTGCTGCATGACAGCACTAATAAATTGGGTTCCATTGTCGGATATTAATCTTCGTGGTAAGCCATAGCGAAGAAAAACTTCTTCTATTAGGAATTTTGCACAATTTTGAGCAGTAGCATCTTCTAGGGCAAAGAGCTCAACCCATTTTGTACTGGTATCCTCAATTAAGAAGATCCATTTCTTTCCAGTAGGAGTTTCAGGAAGAGGGCCAAAGAGGTCGATGGCTAAAGTTTCAAATCTTTGGGCATAAATAGGTGTTCTCAACAGTCCAGCAGGTTTCTGGTTATTTGGCTTGCATCTGTTGCATTCGGCACAATTCTTTACATATTCAGCGATGAACTTTCTCATTCCAGGAAAATAGTATCGACTAGCTATCTTGAAATACGTTCCTTCTGATCCGCTATGTCCAGCAGTGGGTGAATCATGGTATTGCTGTAACACTCGTTCATGACAAGGGACAACAAGCTGTGCCTCCTCGGATTCTGTGTCTGGCGAATATCGGTAAAGGATACCTTGATTCATTAGATATCCTCTACTTGTCCAGTTGATGAAATCTTCATCTTTTCTTCCACTCTCAAAACAACCGATTATTTTCTTTATATCCTCATCTTTCATCTGCTCTTCACGAATATCTCTAGATCTTCGAGAGGGCAATTCGATAGATATGGTGTTGAGATTGCACACAAATTCTTTATTATCATGGACTGGTCTAGACAGGAGGTCTGCAACAACGTTGGATTTTCCAGGCGTATAAAGAATTTTCGGATGGAATGATTGGATTTGTAGAGCCCATCGAGCTAAGCGACCGGATGGTGATTTTATGCTCATCAACCATTTTAAAGGTTGGTGGTCTGATGCGATGATTATTTCTTGGTTCTCTACGTATCCACGGAATTTTTCTAAGGCCCATACAACTGCAAGAGCTTCCCTTTCAGTCGTCGAGTAATTCCTTTCTGCAGAACTCAGCAACCTACTTGCGTACTCTATTACATGTTCTTCTGGTTTCTCTCCTTGTATCAGGACTGCACCCAGAGCATACTACTTGCGTCAGTTCGAATTATGAAAGGTTTACTTCCATCAGGTTGTGACAGCACAGGTGGTGAAATCAGCATTCTCTTTAACGATTCAAATGCTTTCCTTTCAGGTTCACCCCAAGTCCATGTCGTATTCTTTTTTGTGAGATCACTGAGAGGTCTCGCTATTTCTGAAAAGTGAGGGACATATCTTCTGAACCAAGAGCAAGTTTGTAAGTATGACTGAACTTCTTTAACACAGGTTGGTTCAGTGATTTTCTGCACAGATGATACTTTGTCAGCATCTACTTCAATTCCTTGTTCAGTAATGTAATGTCCTAGATACTTCACTCTGTTGCAAGCAAAATTGCATTTATTTCGATTGACAGTGAGTTTAAACAGAGATAGTCTTTCAAATACTTGTCTTAAATCCGCTAAATGTTTATCAAAGTTTTCAGATAAAACAATGATGTCATCAAGATATGAAAGAGCAAAAACATCCTTTAGTCCAGATCTGAACTTGTCTATGAGGCGTTGAAATGTTGCAGGAGCATTTCGCAACCCAAAAGGCATCCGCAAGAACTTATAGGTGCCAAAAGGACAGATAAAAGCAGTTTTTTCTTGGTCTGCTTCATAAACTTTTACTTGATGATAGCCCGCTTTCAAATCTATTGTAGACATAAACTTTGTCGATTTACCCTCATTTAATAAATCATCCATTCTTGGTAACGGGTAGGTGTCGGGAATCGTTGTAGCATTCAACTTTCTATAGTCGATGCACAATCGGATAGATCCATTTGGTTTTGGAACCAACACAACAGGACTTGCGTAAGGGCTCTCGCATTCCTCAATGATACCTTCAGCTAGTAAAGATTCTAGCTCCTTTTTTAACAGTTCCTTCTTTGCAGGGGTCATTCGATATGGAGGCTCAGAAACAGGTAAATTGTTTCCAGTTTGTATACGATGCTCAATAAAAGGGGTAGGGTCTCCCCCTGGATGAAAGCATGTCTCAAATTCTTTTAACAGCGAGTTAAATTTGTCACGTTGTTTACTCGTCAAATGTTTCCCTTGATCTTCTCTCAATATCACAGGAACAGATGTTTCTGGCAATGCGACAGGAATCGTCTCTGAAGAGGTTACTTTGTGAGAAGATATCGTAGGTAGATTTTCCTTAACGTCAGATGGGTTCTTGTAAAAAGAGAACTGCTTATGGGGATTTTCAATGAAATGTCAAGTACCATTCTGGATATTAAGTACAATTGCAGCAGCTTACAAGAAATCTGTGCCAAGAAGAGTTCGATTTCCCTTTGCTTCAGGCAAGGCGATGAACTTCACACGAACTATTTTTCCTTCTACATTGAGATTTACAGTAGTCGTCAAGGCTTCAACATTTCTTTCTTTCCCATCTGCAAGGACCATCGTAATGTCTCTCTTATAAAATCTGAATTTATGATCTCGCAACAGTTTAAAAAATTCCTCTCCTGCAATGGAATTGGAAGCTCCAGTTTCAGCGCAAAAGGCTGCATCTCTGCCACACACAGTTAGGCAGATAGAACTTGATGGAGAATCGGGTGATTCAGCTGCATAAAGTTTAATACTTTGAACAACAGTTTTAAGTTCTTCTTTGGGTTTTGTGCATTTAGGGCACTTTGATTGGATAAAACCAGGATAACCGCAACCATAACATCGTATTGAAGATTTTCTTTCTGGTCTAGAACTGACAGATTTATCGAAATCGTTCGATCTTGGCTGATTAACTTCACGAGGATGGGAAGTTTTACATTTTCTTTCAGGGTGAAAGACAACATTTTCTTTGAAGAAGGGTTTCTTCACAAAGGCAGAAACATGTTTCTTCATGCCTAATTTCACAGTTTCATAAGCATCAAGCTTTTCAGCGAGTTCAAATGGTTTGTTTAGTTCTGACCAATAATCTACGAAATGTTCTTTAAACTCTGGAGGGGTTCTCCTTTTAATTTGATCTGCGATTATCAATTCTTTTAATTCTTCAAAAGTAGAAATGTTCAATTCTGTGGTCCATCCTTCAAAATAAGATTTTAATTCAAAAGTGTAATCTTTCCATGTACTTTCTGCACTTTTTCGATGTAGTACAAACAATTGTCGGACCTATCAGCGGTGAGCCGATATCTTTTCAGAAGCATTTCTTTGACTTTGGCATAGTCTTTAGAATCTTCTTCATTTTCCTTCACAATCATTTGATTTATTTCAGATGGTAAGGATCCGATTAGGTATGGGATCCAGTTGGTTTCCGGTATGTTAACAAATTTTAACTGTCGCTCAAACATGGTAAGATAAAGTCCGATTTCGTCTTCTTTTGGGTTGAATTTTGGAAGAATGCGACTGAGGTCAAATTTAGCCTGATCAGTTACTTCTTGAGAAGAATTGGCATGAGTCATATTTCTAGAAACTCCTGCTTCGATTCTTGATTTTTCAAGTTCGAATTGACGTTCAGTTTCCTTTTCAGCAGCTACAGCCAAGCCTTCGGCTTCCTTTTCAGCTGCTACAGCCATTCGTTCATCAATAATCGATTTGAATAAATTCTTTGTAAATTCTTCGTCGTAAGACTCCGCACTCGTAATCAGTTGCTTTAGTTCTACCACTTTTAGACCCTCCGTTACCTGCAATCCCAGTTCGGTTGCTAGATTAATCAAATCGTGCTTTCTTCCTGTTCCCAAATAGGCCATTTTAAAAGTTGTTTTTTTTTTAAGTCCTAAATTCTAATAAATGTTCGATGACACAAGTCTTATGTTTTGGAGAAAAAACCTAATTTAAATTTGGATATTTTGAAAACATACAATAATCAATTTTAACACAATATATCTAAAATATTAAATTTTAATATTCACCCTGTGGCAACATTAGTAAAACTAAATTTATAAGAAGTGCAAATTTGACAATAAAACATAATAATCAAATTCAAAATTTTAAGAAAAATTGTTATAAAAGTTAGTATTTCAATTAAAAATTATATGCAACTTTATTTGACAGCATTAATGATATATTTCATTTACCAAGAGTAATTAATAAATTATTATTTCTCTTTCAAACCAAGAAAATACTCTTCTGAAATGAAAAGCAATCCTATTTTGAAACCACAAATATTCTTTCACATTATGAAATACTTTTCATTATTTCAAAACAGCAGGAAGTTAGTAATAAAATATGCCCTTCGTTTAAAAAAATAAATAAGCTATGATCTCATCATCTGACTGGATTGAAAAATCTCACTATCACTTTCAGAATAAAATATATTATACATTCAATGCGAATCACTTCCTTTCAGCGCTAACTCTATAAACATTTGCTAGAGCTTGATCATTTGAAGAGAGAAAAAAAAAATAATCTGCTGAGGAAATTTATGAGAATTAAACTGAAGATACTTTTTCAAGGACATACGCAACAGCTTTTATGCGTTGATCAGAAGTTTTCTCTCTCTTCAAAGCGAAAGTATAATTTTTGACGATTGAAACACACACTGGGAACAATATATGCAATAGGATTATTGTTAAATTAGACTGAGATATATAAAAATGTTTTTACACAAAATATAATATGAAAATGAGCACAAAATAATAACCTTTGCAATTATTGCGCTAAATAGAAAAAAAACTTAAATGTTCAGAATAAACTACAGAAATTAAATAAACACTTAATAATATGAATTCTTATCATACGATTCATTTTGAATACCAGGAATAACCAAGAGTATATTGATGCATACACAAATATTTTAATAACTTCGCTCCAAAAATACTTTTTTCATTGAGTCTGAAAGATGTTAAGATTTAAGCAACGTTTGAAGTTCAAACATTTTCACAATATTCAAGTTCAACTTTCAATTAAATGCAATATCAAAATTTAACTTAATGTTTTGTTAACGTTAATTTTCATTACTAATAACTTGTCACTGGATAGGATATCTGATTTCTGTTATATTATGAAATTCTGAATATTTGTACTTACTGCGAGGTTGCAGATTCTTTCAATGGTATTTTCCAATATTTACCAGGATGGTAGAAGTATCCTCATAAGCTCACACAGAGCAAGAAATTTTCTTTCACACAAATTAATTCAAAATAACTCACACAGAGCTGCAAAATAAAAATGAGTTGGACCGTGGACATTAAAACTTATTCGTTTTTAAATTCGAAGGCCGCGCGACGTTTGGGCGCCAATTTTTATGTAGCAACTATTTAAAAATTTCGGCTAGCTCTAAAAGAAAATAATTTTATGAAAAAAAATTAAATAAACAAAGACAAAATTAATTTGGGGAAAACAAAGTTACTTTTAAACTATTTTTAATTAACAAATAAACAGTCACTACACAAAAGACACTTCACATTACACAAAATTAATATTTACAGTAAATAAAAATAGTTATAATTAATGTTACAAACGGGGGGGGGAATAACTCAATCCCACACAGGGTAATGTCCATCGTCCAACTGATGAATATCATGGCAAATATACTCAGCAAGGGAGGTGGAGCTGCAATCGTCCAATGGGATCGTTACAACAGCTGCTTTCAAAAATTCTTCAGAATCGTTGAAAGAGAAAGTGCTGCTGAGGGTTGGTAAGGAAAGTGAGACCGTAAACAAGGCTATCCTGTGTACTCGATCTCCTGTTTTCGCTAAGATGTTTGAAAGTAATATGAAAGAACGGATAAATAATACGGTCACCATCACAGATATCAAGATGCCTGTACTCAAAGTTCTCGTTTCTTTCTTGTACACTGGTAAGTTACAGAATTATGACTTTGATTTCTTGTGTGGTCTTTACTACGCTTCTGATAAATATGCCATCATCGAACTTGGCCAGCTCTGCGTCGATTTACTATTGCCTAAAATTTCTATGGAAAATGTATTTCGGGCATTGAAACTGTCCTTTTCTCATGACATCGAACGGTTGAAGTTTACTGCTATGGCATGTATTGCTGCAAATATCGAAACTTTGGTTTTAACGAATGATTGGAAAAACCTGTTAGATAATCAGCCAAAGATTGCAGTTGAGGTCATAAATTTTTGTGACTTTTAGAACTTTCAAGTATACGATAACTTTTCATACCTAAAGAACTTAAACGGGAGCGGGAAAAAATAAAATTATACATTTGGTCTTTAAAATTTAGTAGTTTCTTTTTAATTAATGGAATTTGTTTAAGATGAAGATTTTTCAACACCATCTTTTAAATTTGTTTACAATTTAAATTTGTTTGAAGATAACCTAAAATCATACCGAATTATTTTTGTAAAATTATTATTTTTAATTTCATCTTGATATGTTGCATCATATTATATTGTAATATTTTTTAGCAAGTTTGTGCTATTCTTTCTTCGTTGCATTTTCATGTATTAAGCGTTTTGTGAATTTTTTTTATAACAGTGTTTCAAAGAATTAATGGCGTTTTATATTTTTGCATGTTTCTATATTTTTTAAAGATTTGAACCATAATTCGTAATTGCTTAAAATCATACTCCAATGTATTTGGATGTGTAATAATCTGTTAATATATATTCAGCAGCTTCCACATATTGTAAGCTTTCTTAAACAAACTGTAGTATCTACTGTCTTTAGTGTGTCTCTTATATACTCATTATAATGTGATGATAAATACATACATTTCTTTTGTAATTAGTAATGTCAGCATCAGGCTTGATCGCTCATAGTCTTGAGCTTAAGGCTATGCTCTATTATATTTAGATTCCTGTATTTTTTTCTTCTTTTGTATTTTGGGAAGCGTTTAATAAAACTGTTTTAAATAGTGGAATAACTATTTATTTTGGATTGAATGTTACGTTCATTTTAATATATCGTAGGTATTTTTAAAGGATTTAATTTTGTTCAAAATCCTGCTGTAATACATTATTTAAATTTGGTTATTCATTTTATTTTACTATTTTTATTTGTAAAAACTGAAGCATGCTTTAAATTGCACAGAACAAGCTGCTTTTTTGTCAGTTCTTCCCTGTTTCGTAGTCCTATAATTTTGAAATGTGTTTCGCTATTTGAACATAGTACCAGTTTTGTTACAGTTTCCTGTACTGAATTCTGTAATGATTTTGTAAAAAATAATTAAAATATATGATCTTGCATATATTTACTTTTCAGAAATTATGTACAAAAAATCACCTAACCTGTCGTTAAAAACTCTTTTCATATAAAGACTTGCATTGGTGTATAATATATATAAGCGAGAGAGTGTGTGCAAGGTAAGGTTAAGAAAAATTTTAGAAAAAAAATTAGAGATGTGTTACGAAGATGGTGATTTGGCCGAATACCGAATATTTGGGGGTCGAATATTTACTTTTTAATAACATTTCACTTTTAATTCGAAATTAAATATTTATCATAGGATGAAAAAAGATAAATATTATTAAATTTGTGTTTTTGTATTATTTTAAATACCACAATTCCGATATAAAGAAATGAGAAAACCCTCTTCATTTTCGGTTTACTTCAGAGGTATGAAAGAGAATGCATTCAGAGCAATAAATCACTATTGCAGAACATAGACAATGACAAACACATAAGAAAATTAAGTAGACAAATTAAAATTATTGGAAGTAAATTCCCATTTTGATAAAGAACTTCCAATAGCTTGGATGATGTATCCACTTAATTGGTGAGAAAAGAAGTGCAGAAAAATTTTCAAGTCTTGCTAATTCAGCAAGAAAATATCTTTCTGCTCCTGGTAGCGAAGTGTATAAAGAGTGCTTATTTCTGAATGTTAATAGGGTAGATGCTTCAGTTTTGACCACATCAGGAGATAATTTGAAATGGAATTTTCACTGCGGATGACTTGCTAAAGATTTTTAAGTCACACACTATACTTTAGTAAATTTTATTGCCTAACGTCCAAGCAAATGAAATCAGTATTGTAATAATTTCACATTATTTTGAAGGTAGGCTTTAGGTTTTGCAAAACTTTCACTCTTACTTTAATAACGAACGTGGGGAACCAAAATTCTGTAACATTTTTAATCCCTTATATTTTCTAGTGTTCACCATTACCGACTTTGAGTTCGCGTAACCCCGACTGGTCGTTTGCGTACCCCGAGGGGGGTACACACACACAGATTGGGAACTTCTGTTCTAGACTGTTGAAAGAATACATGTTTGATTAAAGTTTATTCCATAGTAGCAGAAGGAATAGCTTATTGTTTAGCAACGGATTCGGAAACCCTCCGCGCATGCGCCGGCCGGAGTTATTTTCATGAAAATAGGGGGAAAGTGAAGAACGGAAGGGTGATGTTTACATTTTACTGAGTGTGATCTAACAAAGAACTCCTGAAATGCGCTCATCTGACTCATTGCCTGACACCCCTTTCCGGTGTAAAACCGTCCAAAAGTGGTAGTCTCGGAATCCGTTGCTGAACAGTAGTTTGTTTCATTTTAACGTTCCGTGTTGAAGCTGCTTGAGGACTTGCTGTGAACGAGGACTGTTGACCGATGTCGAGGACGACCCACAAGCCACTTCCTTGTTCTCTAAACTTCCACACCGCAGAGTAAGGAATAACAGTAATTCGGATACTCTCATACTGCCTTGTAATGAATACTTTCACGTAAGTGTTTAAGACATCTGATAGGATTTAGTTGATGTCCAGCATTTTCTCCTGATTTTAATAAATGTTTTTATGCGTAATTTACAACAATATTTTTCATTGTTGCAATAAAATTCAATCTGTTTTTATTGCTTAAGCAAACATTGAATTGCGCGTTCCATTGTTGAAAGCTAGAGTCCTCAGGGATTTCACTTCCTTTTTCCATTTCATCAATTTTTCTATGAAATCTGTAAACAAAACCCTCTAAGATAGTTAACATATTAGGAAATACAGTGAAATCTCCCTATAACGAAATCGCTTGGTTCCAGTTGAAAAATTCGCTATAGAGAAAATTTCGTTATACGGAGATTAAAGATTTTTGCA
This sequence comes from Araneus ventricosus, assembly GCA_013235015.1. Taxonomy (NCBI): domain Eukaryota; kingdom Metazoa; phylum Arthropoda; class Arachnida; order Araneae; family Araneidae; genus Araneus; species Araneus ventricosus. The sequence continues at coordinate 11,750 of BGPR01027624.1, forward strand.
GTTATTTAAGTAAATGTTACAAACCTTTTAGTATGTGCGATAAGTTCAAAAATATTTAATTATGACTTTCAATTAAAAATGAAGTAATATTTATTATACAATTTGTTACAATTATACTAATTTTTACTGTATAAATAAAATGCTCAAAAGTGAAGACAATTCACCAATTTAGAGAATAATATGGACTACTAGAACGGATAAACATAAAATGCGTATTATCACATCCATTTGCTGTTTCCACCCCCGCTCCACCCCGATTCTTGGAATCTTGACCCTTAAAAATGTTGCTCCCTCTGTAGAAACACAGATCCCCACAACTGCATTACTCATCACATAGCATTCTATTGTTGTGTTATCGCTGGAATGAACAATGCGAGTGGTTCCTGAAACAGGCACGTGTGAGCGATTTGTGTGCACAGAAATTAGCAACTTTCTTCAAAAATGACAAAAATCGAAAAGATAAATGTCTGAAAAAATTCGTTATAGGGAGACAACCACTTCTTTATATGGAGAACATTTTGAATGTTATTTAACATTCCGATTAAAAAATTCGTTATAGGGAGAAATTCGCTGTAGGGAGACTTCGTTGTAGGGAGACTACTGTATATCCAGTAAGATCACACATTATGCTTGCTGATACGGTAGAGCCCCGGTAATCCGAATTAATTGGGTCTGACCTGTGTTCGGATTCCGGGGTATTCAGTCAAATACTTTTGATATACCAAATGCAGTAGAGTATTGACTCTGGGTGCTCTGTGGAGGTGTTCTGAGAGCACTCGTCGATTCCCACGGTACAGTGGTAAACAAGTTGAAGGTAAAAAGGAGATATCTGAGTTTGTTTTTACTAATTAAGGTGCTGAATTCATTCTGAAACACCACATAGAATACTTATTTTAAATTAGGAATAAACATTAGCCTTGTTTCTGATACGTAATTGTTATTTTCCCTTCATTTCTCAATAAAAATTTTTCAGAAAATTTAAAAAAGTTGTTCGGATTATCCGGAAATTCGGATACCGGAGTTCCGATTTCCGGGGTTCTACTGCATTTATTTCTGGTTATCGGCATGTTTGGATTCAGCTAGCATGCAGCAGAATGTGAATTGTGTCGTGTGAGTTAAATAAAACAAAATTCACTTCAAATTAAGCAAAATGAGTATTCCCGGCGAGCACGCTGGTCGTCGAATCTGGCTGGTTAAACATATAGATTTATCATTAGAATTGTATATGTGTGTCAAATTTTGGACTCAATGCGTCGAAGTGTTGTATATTTGCGGGTGTGTGAACGCTATAACTCGAAAGCGGAACGACTTCAGACAAATGAAGTTTGGCATGTGGTCTTGTCACCAACATTTTAGATGGGTGGAAAGGAAGACAACTAGAATCTATATTCAGTTTCCTTCGCTGTGCTATGAATAGGGTTGCCATAATTGCCAATCATTGTTACGGGACGTTTAAGTGCTAAATAAATCAAACATGAAAATACTGGTTAGGTAATGGTTTGTTTTACTCTGATAAAAAATGAATAAAGTTTAAGAAATCTAATAAAAATGAACACGCAAAATAATAAAGATGCCAGGCTAATCCTTTTTAGACCAGTAATATTTAAAGAATGATTTTATTTTCTAAATTATATTATTTTCTTCTTTCGCATAATTACAAAGTTGGGAGCAAGTCATTTTAAAATTATAACGACACATCAAAATTGCTTCAATTGTCTCCGCTGCCAACCTGTTTCTTTCGTCGTCGGACCATGGAGTTGACTTTAGAGAAAATATTCTCTCCGCATTTGCATTGTGGGCTGAAATGGCAAATGCGTATTCAGATAGCTTTATCAGACACGACTTCGGATCAATATGCTTTGTATGTGTAAAACACTTCAGCCCTTTCTCTTCCATGCTCAATTTCATAGTTGCTCCGCAATTTTGGTTGGTATTATTTTTTCTAAATGATCTTTTAGATATACAAACGGGTTGAATAGAATCTCAGTGTTGCCATTATCTACGTTTCTTACTTGTAAATATTCAATAGTACGTTCTATTTCTTCCTATTCCAGAAAACGGAGCAAATAGCAATACGGGACTGAGAAGTGAAATACGGTGACAGTCCCGAATATAATGTGACCATACGCCCCGTTTCAAGTTAGTATAACCCGTTATCTCCAAACAGAGCGTCGGGACGCTGAAATATCCTGTTTTCAGAAAGATAAACAACTCGCGGTAACTATTTCAAAAAAGGCTCGGAAAATAAAAAAAATTCGGTGGTAACGCCTAGTAACGCGGCTGTGATGTTTTCCCTTCCCGCGAGCACAGTTCCCACGAGAAAAGAGTCGAGTACCTTTGACTTCAGCCGCTGACCGCAGGCCAGCTGCACCTGGTGGTCATTAAGGAGACGTTAGCGAGGGTAATAGCTTCACACGGGAAGCGACCACAATGCACAGGAATCAATATCTGTCAGAGAGCGCATTGGGGTCGGCTATGAGGAGATTAGCGGTACTCTTTCATGTCGCATCTGTATAGCTCCTGTGGTGGGGAAACTCAAGAACCTTCCCACGGTCGCAGTTGACCATTGGTAATATGGAAGTTTAGTCGTTGGTCGACCAGGAAGACGATTGTCCAGTGGAGTGAAAGGAAGGCTGAGCTCCACCCCTTGACGTAGGGGATAAAAACGGAATGTTGAGTTGGAAACGAGGAGAGAGGAAAAGAACCGATTTAGGAGTCTCGAACGTGGTTTTCAGACTCCTTTTCAGAGCGCAGAAAGAGCTGTGTGATCAGCTCGGATTTAAAGTCCCGAATTAATTCGGACTTGGACAACGAACACTGAGAAATCGGCAATATTCCGAAATCACGGCTCATCGAATTGCGAGCACTCCTTGTAGTCTCGTCATTAAGCTATCACGCTGATAGGAGGTAGCTATCCAACCTATATTGATTTATATCTCTTGTCGAACTACGATTCCATCGAACTTTAACGTCCTAGAACTGTGATGAACGAACTCTATATAAATATTTAGTCCAGATTTCTATGCAAGAATTGTTCTTTAAATTATAGCTGTGTGAAATAAAAATACTTAGGTCAACCTAAGCTTTGCATTTATTTGGTCGCATATAGGCCAAGACACCACACGGCAATAACGGGGCATGCGTAGGGTTGCCATACGCCCCGTATATACGGGACTGTCACCGTATTTCACTACTCGGTCCCGTATTACTATTTGTCCCGTTTTCTCTCTAAAATCTGCGCCGTTGTAATTTTAAAGTGACTTATTTTATAATTATGTGAAGGAATAAAATGATATAATTAAGAAATTAAAATCGCCTTTAAAATATGACTGGGCTAAAAAGGATTAGCCTTGCATCTTTTTTATTACTCTACGTGTACATTTTTTTGGATTGCTTAACCTTTATTGATTTTAATCACAGTAAAATAAACCATTACCTACCCACTTTTTTCATGTTTTATTTATTTAGCACTTAAACGTCCCGTATCAATGCTCGGAATTTTGGCAACCCTAGGCACGCGTAAAGTGACCATTTATTTTTTCCCTCAATACAGGATATTTTAAAATTTTTATTTAATATTACGTAAATTCAAGAAAGTCATATTTCTTCAGTTTTTATTTATTGATGAAAAGATCAAGAATAAACCCGTGAAAATAAAGAATTCATGTGATCTTGCATTTTTCTGAAGAACACATTTTTGCTTCGGTATATTTGGTGTAGATTTAAAAAAAGAATGAAATTCTTCGTAGGATTTTTTTTATTTTGGCCTCTCCTTGTTTGAAATGGTTATCGTGGTTTGCTCTCTTTCTGAAAACGGGACATACGTAACGTGACCATTTATTTTTTTATTCCTCTAAACGGGATGTCTACTAATTTTCAGGTATGTGTATTCAAGAAAACGCATATTTCTTCAATTTTTATTTATTAAAAAAAAAGAAAATAACACCTGAAAATAAATAATTTATGTGATGTTGTATTTTTCTGAAAACATATTTTTTTGCGTCAGTATATTTGATATTATCTGAAACAAGAATGAAATTTTGGGCAATATTTATTAACTGTTTTTCTTTTCTTCCACCCATTACAGTCAAAATATCAGGCACGTCATTCATTTGAAGCTTGAAAGTGCACTCTTCGCTTCCCCTTCAGCGGATTTCCAACTAGGCAGCCTCGTCGCCGGGTCCCTTACTAGTCAAATCGTTTGATCTGCCGCTACCCTCGTATCAGGGTCCCACCTTTAGAAGCGGCACAAGAAGTGCTGGAGTTTGGTTCGGTTTGAAATCTAGCTTTTCTGAGCCGCTATGCTATTTCCCATAGGTTTTCGACCTTGACGATTGTTTTTTCCTTCCCATGTTCCAAAATTTCCATTTTGGAGTAGATATGAATGGCCAGCTCAGGCGTCCCGAATCTGTGCTTGGGGCCAACGGAACAGACTCCCAAAAAACGAGACGTATGGTCTCTGTAGTTGTACATCCAACACACAGGAGTGGCGTTAAAGTCCGCCCGGCGGGGATCACGACCTGTTGACCGGGGGAGCGGCCTAAAAAATCTCAACATTTTGACAGGTCTTATTTATATTCTAGTTGAATAGCCCAAGGGGTGTAGTGGAGTCGAAACACCGTTCCGGGAATGGTTTTTTTTAAAAGAGAAATAAATAAGAAAAACTGTGAAAACATCCTTAAAACAGTACGTTTCTTGTCACCCAGGTCAGAGCGTTCCGGCACTTCTTATTTTGCGACTACACCACTGAATAGCCCATTGCGTTAATGGGTTACAAAAATCTTCCCCGACGGGGGTCCTGGCGCCACCCCTGCCAACTCATATGCAAGCCGGTCAGAAGCCAGCTAGCTGGCACGTATTTCTAACCACATTACACCGCAGAAAGGACAGAATGAAACTCCAAATGGAAAGTCAACGACTCAACCGAAAATCGTAGGGAGGAATCGTTCAAACACTTCCACACCAATAATTTGGATCATACAAAATTTCGAATAATTATTGAATATATTCTTTGCCTGCCCGGCACTAAGGCACCCATATAAAGTGTCTTGACTAAGTTGTGGACGCGCAAATAAACACAGTTGGAAGTCGAAATTATCGAATACATTTTAAGAAATACTGCCAAGAATTTAATTCTTATTTGAAATCAATACCAAATATATTGAAGCAAAAATTAATTTTCCTGAAAATATAAGACCACATAAATTATTTATTTTCACGCGTTCACTCCGGTTCTTTTTATTAATAAACTCAAACTGAAGAAAAATGCGTTTTCTTGAATAGACATACTATTACCTAACAATTTGTGAATGTCCCATTTTGAGGGAAAAAATAAATGGCCACGGTAGCTATGAAACACAAATGCATCATATTGTGTAAGTATTCGAGGAAATTGATGGGAAGAAACTGCTTTGGTTTCTTAACATATTTAATCATGAAGTTTGATTCACTCATTTTTACTTTCTCGTATACGAAGCATACAAAGAGAAAGTATTGTAATCGTCAAAAAATTCGAACTCGAGATTTTGACGAATCTCCACGTTTTAGACCTCCCTGAGTCCGAAAAACACAATTTTGGAATTATGTCTGTCTGTGAACACGATAACTCGAAAACTATCAGAGCTACGGGGATGAAATTTGGTATGTGGTCTTTAAACAAAATTTGTAGGTTTCTATCAAATTTTGGACAAAATTCGTCAACGGGAAGTCTGTCTGTATGTCCGAAGTCATGCGAACACTATAACTCAAAAATTTGAATAGCTAGATGGATAAAATTTGGTACACTGTTTTATCGTCATGAATGTAGGTCCGTATAAAATTTTGGGCCAAATCCGTCGACGGGCTGACTGTCTGTCGGTCTGTATAATAGCATACTTGTTCAACTCCATGCGCATGCGTAAATGCCTGTGCAAAGAAGGGATACTCCGAAAACTTGGCAGTTTGCCAAAAACCAATTCTGGCGGCGAGATTTTGTTAGGAAGCAAACATTTAGGGAGTCTTGTTTTACTTGCGTATTGGAAGCAATCTCTGCGCATGCGCAAGCTATTCTGTTTTCTTCTCCGCACGCGGAACTTCCATAACTATAGTTTGATAAAAAAAATAAATATTGCGAAGTTTTAATACATACGTATCTTTTTGAATATGATTCTTCACCTCAATATTTTACTATCACTATAATCAACAATGAAAAACCTTCTGATAGTCATTGCATTCTGGGTTACAGTTGGTTCGAACTTTTTATCAACGCAGGGGGAAGGGAAATGACAAATGTTTGAAAAGTATACGAGAAAGTTTAGGGGAGGCCACTCCCGCTGGTTACAAACGTTTTTTTTTTTTTAATTTTTTACCCGAAAAAAAAGTTGAAACTGATTTTTAAGATCATATTTCAAATTCAGCCAGCTTCCAATTTAATTTCAAGTTCAGTATATAAATTTCTTTATTATGTGAATAAAGTAGCCAATGTAGACGAGTGTTCCTTTCAACCTAAGCAATCTTAATTCCGATATTTATGCATGAATGAATTAAACCGCGTCTGTTCATAACAGTCGAGCTCGCAAAAGTAATGCAAGCAAAATCATTAATTCTTTCCATCAACAAGTAGTATCGATACCCACCATGTTTTGAGTTATTCTCAAGTAACCTTGGCCTCGAGCCTTCAAATAGCAACGACGCGCTTCGTATCACAGAGAACTTCGTATCATCTCGAGAACACTGCTGACTCATGAAATATTGTATTATTATTCAATGCTACAACGCAGTAAGCGAGTATTAGTGGCTCCGTATCCAGTTGGCCTCATATTCTTTGGATGATGCTCTGTTGCTGTGCGACTTAATAGTTCGCTGTTGAAGCAATAGCGCTGTAGAAAAGCCTGAGTTTCCGTGTAAAGTGTGAAATTACTATTTGATTCAATATGGATAGAAATTGTGAGCATCAAAATATTTACTATAGTGGCAAGAGAGAATTCTACTTCTTTACTTGGTCCATTCCTAATGTTTCTTCGATCAATAATTTGAATGTTAGTACAGTGAATTTTACAATGAAAAATGGACATACATATATTGGAACTCTGATCGGTTCCAAAGAGAAAATTACATTTACCATTGCATCAGTTGCAAACCTGAAGTGTTTCGTCTCGATGTTCATCGGCTCTGAAACATTACTGTTATCAAATAGTTTAAACGTTCCAACACGTTCAATTAATTACTCGCCTTACACCAAATACTACGATTTGATAACATTATCTTCTGGAGATGAAAGTTTTGAGAAACTGAAACAGCATCCGAATGATACTTCAGTCCTTATCTGTCGGATAATATACTGTCAAAATACTTTTTCAACGAGATCATTGAAAACGCCTGTAAATATTCCAACGGATAGTTTATATAACCTGAAAATGTTCGTTGATGCTTTAAAAAATTCTTCAGAATCGTTGTCTAAAGAGAAAGTGTTATTGCGAGTTGGTGAAGAAACTGAGATTGTGAGCAAGGCTCTCCTGTGTGCACGATCTCCTGTTTTCGCCAAGATGTTTGAAAATGACATGAGAGAACTCAAAGAGAAGACAGTCACCATCACAGATATCAAGATGCCCGTGCTCAAGGTTCTCGTTTCTTTCTTGTACACCGGTAAGTTATGGAATAGTGACTCTGATTTGGCATCGAATGGTGACTTTGACTTCTTATGTGATCTTTACTACGCTTCTGATAAATATAACATTATCGACCTTCGCCAGCGCTGTGTCCATTTACTTTTACCTCAAATTTCGATGGGAAATATAATTCGGGTAATGAAATTGGCTTTTTCTCACAGCGATGTACTGTTGAAATCTACTGTCATGGCCTTGATTGCTTCAAATATCGAAACATGGATTTCCACGAATGATTGGAGAAATTTGATTAATGATGAACCACACATTGCGGATGAAGTCTTGAAGTTTTTAGATTTTTAGACTTTTTTTTTACAATGGAATATACATAGCCTACCAACTTTTAAAACGGAAAAATATTTACTATTGCTTTTTTGAATTTCGCACTTTATTTTTAACGTGTTAATAGAAATTTCTGTAGGTGAGAATTTTTCAGCATTTCCTTTTTTAAGCATTTTAATTTCTTTCAAGATAATTATTAAACGTTCTGAAGTATTTTTTGAAAAACTATTATTTTTAATTTCATTATAATGTGTATGTTATATTTTGAAATTGTTTTAAAATTGCTTTTAATCGTATTGCAATATTTTTAAAGCCAAGTTGGTATAATAATTCTGCGTTTGCATTTTCATGTCGTTATATTATTGAGTATTTTTAAAGTAGCTCAAAATCATACCACAGTAATTCATAGAGTTAATGATGTTTTATGATTTTATATATTTCTGTATTATATGGAATGTGATAAGAATTTTCAATTTTCGCTAGAAACTTGTAGAGCATTTAGCCTGTGTTTTTTTAAATAAATATTTTAAAGAGATATATAATTCTTAAATGTTAATATATAGTGTTTCTTAATGTTATGATCATAGAGCTTCATTGCTTATAGTCTTGAGCTTTAGTATATGTTGAATAATTTTGTATGGTTTAAATTGTGTAAATTATTGTATTAAATTACGCATATTATGAGAAGATTTTGATCATTTTAATACTTCGTAAACATTTTTTTTAAAGTTCCAATTTTGTTCTGTAATGTCTTCTTAGTAGTGATTAATTATTTTAATACTTTTTTGTATCTGTGAACATTGAAGCATAATTTTAACAGCCATAGAGTTTTTTGTGTTTTATATAATTATTTCTGCTCTCTTACGTCATGTAATAATTTTGTAATGTGTTTCAGTTTAAAAA
>BGPR01027625.1:0-20576 GCA_013235015.1 Araneus ventricosus
CGTTGCATCTATTGTTGTAACCTTTAGTAGAAACGGGAGTTCACTGTGAAGCTTAATTTCATAAAAGTGATGCTGTTTTATTTTAAACTAGACGCCTTCGGCGACAAGCTAGTGGGCCGGGAATATGATTTGAATTGAAGCTTTCATCGTTTCATATCCATTATTCTCTTTACAACGTAATTGTAAAATTCAGATTGTGGCAGATATTCAGCGCATGTTCTCTTAGTCACCTTCGACCTAATCTGTTCATTGTTTACATATGTTTAGTAGTGTGAGTTTATTTGCTTGAAATTTGTAAACATTGCCAAGGGCGAAATTGTCCGCCCCTAGCAACCCCTCCGTGTTCAATCTACAACCCCAGGGGGGTAAAATCCAAGGATGGACGCTTGTATCTCGTTGTGTTGTTGTTGTATAAGGCCTTCTTGTGTGTGTGAGCTCTTGCTAGTTCAAATAAATGCAATTTAAATTTAATACAGTCCGCTCTTTGCGTGAATCATGAGTTATCCATTTAACGCCCAAACAACATAAATGTCTCTAAAGGAGTCGAATAACTAACCATGTCATGTACCCTCTAAATAAATATTGCAGGCACTATCTTCACTTTCTTATTTCTCTTGTAATATTTGATTTCAACTTTAAAATGACGCGGCTTATTTTATCACCGCGTCAGGTGGCATGTTAGTTCTATTAAAACAAACTGAGAAAAGAATGAAAACATAGCAACCATGCCCCCCCCCCCCATTTAGCTTACTGGATATATTTCTTAATGTAAGCAAACATATTTCTCGAAGAGCTTGGTTCACAGATTTCACAAAAATTTTGATGAAATTAGTTATGAAAGCTAAATTTATTAGTATATTATTTCAGATTATAACAAATGAAAGAGAAATATGCAATTAAATATTTTTTAAACAATGAAAATGTTTTGAGTTGCGTTGCAACAAGGAAATGTATTGTTGTGAATTATGCCAAAAAATATTTTTAGACATTTATTAAAATTAGAGATTAACTTCTAGGGCAAAATATTTGATATTATTGGAAATTGGATGCTGTAAAATTTAGGAAACAAAAATTTGGCGTAATTTTTGTCTGGCCTTCCGCTGGCAAATGAATGAGATTTACTGAGAGTTATCTGTTTTTGGTGTGTTAAAACTGTCTCGCTTGTCTTGAAAAAACCCGATTGCGTCTTTGTAGATACTCAAAAGAGTTCCTGAGTTTCGATATGGATAAATATTGTATGCATAAAGAAATTGACTGCACTGGTGGCAAACATGAATACTACTTGTTCACTTGCTCCATTCCTAATGCCTCTTCGATCAATAATTTGTGTATTAATACAGAGAATTTTAAAATGCAGAACGGGTGCAAATATAGTGTTACTGTGACTGGTTCGAAAGACAGCATTAACTTAATTCTTACGTCTAAAAAAAGGAACAGCCTAAAGTGTTCGGCCTCCATGTTCATTGGCTCTGAAACTTTACTGCTTTCAAAGAAATTTAACTCGCCAACTTTGATAGAGGATTTCACAACTGGCATACCCTACTCGGACTTGTATCAATACGGTCTAATATTATCTTCTGAAGTTGAAAGTTTTCAAAAGCTGAAGCAGCATCCGAATGATGCTTTAGTTATTATCTGTCGAATAAAATATACTTATACTGCAAATACATATTCTACACAATCAGTGAAAACGCCTGGTAATACTTCAAGTGGTGGTTTCCAAAACCTGAAGAAATTAACAGTGTAGCAACTATTTAAAAATTTCGGCTAGCTCTAAAAGAAAATAATTTTATGAAAAAAAAATTAAATAAACAAAGACAAAATTAATTTGGGGAAAACAAAGTTACTTTTAAACTATTTTTAATTAACAAATAAACAGTCACTACACAAAAGACACTTCACATTACACAAAATTAATATTTACAGTAAATAAAAATAGTTATAATTAATGTTACAAACGGGGGGGAATAACTCAATCCCACACAATGTAATATCCATCGTCCAACTGATGAATATCATGGCAAATATACTCAGCAAGGGAGGTGGAGCTGCAATCGTCCAATGGGATCGTTACAGACTCCCCCTCGGACTCTGAAGACGTCCCGACGAAGACTCCGCTTTTGGAAAATGCTTCCGAGGCCTACCTCTTCTCTTTATGGGAACTACTGGACTTGTGTTCTTTTCTGGAGGTAGTTTATATGGCTTCAACATGTTTGTGTGATAAGTTCCGAGAACTTGATCTGGAGAACTGGGATCAGAAAGGTCATAAGTGGTAGGAGATCTGTTTGTGACTACGAGATAAGGGCCTTCCCTTTTCGGGTAAAACTTCTTGCTTCGTTTGTCACTTCTACTACTTTTAGGGTGTAGAGTCACCCAGACCTTGTCTCCAGGCTGATAATGAATTGGTCTTCTATTTTTATCAAAATATTTCTTTCTCTGGTCTTGCTTTTGCTCAACCCGTTCTCTGATTTGGGGTGTTAAACGAGCAAAATGTTTCAAGTAGGGTGTTATCTCCGCTACAAAGTTGTCGTTTTCGATCAGACTTCTAAGATCATGGTTAACGTCGTCTGTTGTTCTAAGTTCACGTCCAAATTGTAGATATGCTGCAGTGTGACCAGTAGTGTCACATTTGGATGTATTCATGGAAAATCTAATCATTGCCAGCTTTTCATCCCAGGTATCGTGAGCATCACCTACTAAAATAGCTAGTTTGGGCTTCAGGTCACTTTCAGATGGATTCGCCTGAGGATGATAGACTGGAATTAACTCTTGTTTGATACCAAGGAAATTGCATGTTTGCTGCATGACAGCACTAATAAATTGGGTTCCATTGTCGGATATTAATCTTCGTGGTAAGCCATAGCGAAGAAAAACTTCTTCTATTAGGAATTTTGCACAATTTTGAGCAGTAGCATCTTCTAGGGCAAAGAGCTCAACCCATTTTGTACTGGTATCCTCAATTAAGAAGATCCATTTCTTTCCAGTAGGAGTTTCAGGAAGAGGGCCAAAGAGGTCGATGGCTAAAATTTCAAATCTTTGGGCATAAATAGGTGTTCTCAACAGTCCAGCAGGTTTCTGGTTATTTGGCTTGTATCTGTTGCATTCAGAACAATTCTTTACATATTCAGCGATGAACTTTCTCATTCCAGGAAAATAGTATCGACTAGCTATCTTGAAATACGTTCCTTCTGATCCGCTATGTCCAGCAGTGGGTGAATCATGGTATTGCTGTAACACTCGTTCATGACAAGGGACAACAAGCTGTGCCTCCTCGGATTCTGTGTCTGGCGAATATCGGTAAAGGATACCTTGATTCATTAGATATCCTCTACTTGTCCAGTTGATGAAATCTTCATCTTTTCTTCCACTCTCAAAACAACCGATTATTTTCTTTATATCCTCATCTTTCATCTGCTCTTCACGAATATCTCTAGATCTTCGAGAGGGCAATTCGATAGATATGGTGTTGAGATTGCACACAAATTCTTTATTATCATGGACTGGTCTAGACAGGAGGTCTGCAACAACGTTGGATTTTCCAGGCGTATAAAGAATTTTCGGATGGAATGATTGGATTTGTAGAGCCCATCGAGCTAAGCGACCGGATGGTGATTTTATGCTCATCAACCATTTTAAAGGTTGGTGGTCTGATGCGATGATTATTTCTTGGTTCTCTACGTATCCACGGAATTTTTCTAAGGCCCATACAACTGCAAGAGCTTCCCTTTCAGTCGTCGAGTAATTCCTTTCTGCAGAACTCAGCAACCTACTTGCGTACTCTATTACATGTTCTTCTGGTTTCTCTCCTTGTATCAGGACTGCACCCAGAGCATACTACTTGCGTCAGTTCGAATTATGAAAGGTTTACTTCCATCAGGTTGTGACAGCACAGGTGGTGAAATCAGCATTCTCTTTAACGATTCAAATGCTTTCCTTTCAGGTTCACCCCAAGTCCATGTCGTATTCTTTTTTGTGAGATCACTGAGAGGTCTCGCTATTTCTGAAAAGTGAGGGACATATCTTCTGAACCAAGAGCAAGTTTGTAAGTATGACTGAACTTCTTTAACACAGGTTGGTTCAGTGATTTTCTGCACAGATGATACTTTGTCAGCATCTACTTCAATTCCTTGTTCAGTAATGTAATGTCCTAGATACTTCACTCTGTTGCAAGCAAAATTGCATTTATTTCGATTGACAGTGAGTTTAAACAGAGATAGTCTTTCAAATACTTGTCTTAAATCCGCTAAATGTTTATCAAAGTTTTCAGATAAAACAATGATGTCATCAAGATATGAAAGAGCAAAAACATCCTTTAGTCCAGATCTGAACTTGTCTATGAGGCGTTGAAATGTTGCAGGAGCATTTCGCAACCCAAAAGGCATCCGCAAGAACTTATAGGTGCCAAAAGGACAGATAAAAGCAGTTTTTTCTTGGTCTGCTTCATAAACTTTTACTTGATGATAGCCCGCTTTCAAATCTATTGTAGACATAAACTTTGTCGATTTACCCTCATTTAATAAATCATCCATTCTTGGTAACGGGTAGGTGTCGGGAATCGTTGTAGCATTCAACTTTCTATAGTCGATGCACAATCGGATAGATCCATTTGGTTTTGGAACCAACACAACAGGACTTGCGTAAGGGCTCTCGCATTCCTCAATGATACCTTCAGCTAGTAAAGATTCTAGCTCCTTTTTTAACAGTTCCTTCTTTGCAGGGGTCATTCGATATGGAGGCTCAGAAACAGGTAAATTGTTTCCAGTTTGTATACGATGCTCAATAAAAGGGGTAGGGTCTCCCCCTGGATGAAAGCATGTCTCAAATTCTTTTAACAGCGAGTTAAATTTGTCACGTTGTTTACTCGTCAAATGTTTCCCTTGATCTTCTCTCAATATCACAGGAACAGATGTTTCTGGCAATGCGACAGGAATCGTCTCTGAAGAGGTTACTTTGTGAGAAGATATCGTAGGTAGATTTTCCTTAACGTCAGATGGGTTCTTGTAAAAAGAGAACTGCTTATGGGGATTTTCAATGAAATGTCAAGTACCATTCTGGATATTAAGTACAATTGCAGCAGCTTACAAGAAATCTGTGCCAAGAAGAGTTCGATTTCCCTTTGCTTCAGGCAAGGCGATGAACTTCACACGAACTATTTTTCCTTCTACATTGAGATTTACAGTAGTCGTCAAGGCTTCAACATTTCTTTCTTTCCCATCTGCAAGGACCATTGTAATGTCTCTCTTATAAAATCTGAATTTATGATCTCGCAACAGTTTAAAAAATTCCTCTCCTGCAATGGAATTGGAAGCTCCAGTTTCAGCGCAAAAGGCTGCATCTCTTCCACACACAGTTAGGCAGATAGAACTTGATGGAGAATCGGGTGATTCAGCTACATAAAGTTTAATACTTTGAACAACAGTTTTAAGTTCTTCTTTGGGTTTTGTGCATTTAGGGCACTTTGATTGGATAAAACCAGGATAACCGCAACCATAACATCGTATTGAAGATTTTCTTTCTGGTCTAGAACTGACAGATTTATCGAAATCGTTCGATCTTGGCTGATTAACTTCACGAGGATGGGAAGTTTTACATTTTCTTTCAGGGTGAAAGACAACATTTTCTTTGAAGAAGGGTTTCTTCACAAAGGCAGAAACATGTTTCTTCATGCCTAATTTCACAGTTTCATAAGCATCAAGCTTTTCAGCGAGTTCAAATGGTTTGTTTAGTTCTGACCAATAATCTACGAAATGTTCTTTAAACTCTGGAGGGGTTCTCCTTTTAATTTGATCTGCGATTATCAATTCTTTTAATTCTTCAAAAGTAGAAATGTTCAATTCTGTGGTCCATCCTTCAAAATAAGATTTTAATTCAAAAGTGTAATCTTTCCATGTACTTTCTGCACTTTTTCGATGTAGTACAAACAATTGTCGGACCTATCAGCGGTGAGCCGATATCTTTTCAGAAGCATTTCTTTGACTTTGGCATAGTCTTTAGAATCTTCTTCATTTTCCTTCACAATCATTTGATTTATTTCAGATGGTAAGGATCCGATTAGGTATGGGATCCAGTTGGTTTCCGGTATGTTAACAAATTTTAACTGTCGCTCAAACATGGTAAGATAAAGTCCGATTTCGTCTTCTTTTGGGTTGAATTTTGGAAGAATTCGACTGAGGTCAAATTTAGCCTGATCAGTTACTTCTTGAGAAGAATTGGCATGAGTCATATTTCTAGAAACTCCTGCTTCGATTCTTGATTTTTCAAGTTCGAATTGACGTTCAGTTTCCTTTTCAGCAGCTACAGCCAAGCCTTCGGCTTCCTTTTCAGCTGCTACAGCCATTCGTTCATCAATAATCGATTTGAATAAATTCTTTGTAAATTCTTCGTCGTAAGACTCCGCACTCGTAATCAGTTGCTTTAGTTCTACCACTTTTAGACCCTCCGTTACCTGCAATCCCAGTTCGGTTGCTAGATTAATCAAATCGTGCTTTCTTCCTGTTCCCAAATAGGCCATTTTAAAAGTTGTTTTTTTTTTAAGTCCTAAATTCTAATAAATGTTCGATGACACAAGTCTTATGTTTTGGAGAAAAAACCTAATTTAAATTTGGATATTTTGAAAACATACAATAATCAATTTTAACACAATATATCTAAAATATTAAATTTTAATATTCACCCTGTGGCAACATTAGTAAAACTAAATTTATAAGAAGTGCAAATTTGACAATAAAACATAATAATCAAATTCAAAATTTTAAGAAAAATTGTTATAAAAGTTAGTATTTCAATTAAAAATTATATGCAACTTTATTTGACAGCATTAATGATATATTTCATTTACCAAGAGTAATTAATAAATTATTATTTCTCTTTCAAACCAAGAAAATACTCTTCTGAAATGAAAAGCAATCCTATTTTGAAACCACAAATATTCTTTCACATTATGAAATACTTTTCATTATTTCAAAACAGCAGGAAGTTAGTAATAAAATATGCCCTTCGTTTAAAAAAATAAATAAGCTATGATCTCATCATCTGACTGGATTGAAAAATCTCACTATCACTTTCAGAATAAAATATATTATACATTCAATGCGAATCACTTCCTTTCAGCGCTAACTCTATAAACATTTGCTAGAGCTTGATCATTTGAAGAGAGAAAAAAAAAATAATCTGCTGAGGAAATTTATGAGAATTAAACTGAAGATACTTTTTCAAGGACATACGCAACAGCTTTTATGCGTTGATCAGAAGTTTTCTCTCTCTTCAAAGCGAAAGTATAATTTTTGACGATTGAAACACACACTGGGAACAATATATGCAATAGGATTATTGTTAAATTAGACTGAGATATATAAAAATGTTTTTACACAAAATATAATATGAAAATGAGCACAAAATAATAACCTTTGCAATTATTGCGCTAAATAGAAAAAAAACTTAAATGTTCAGAATAAACTACAGAAATTAAATAAACACTTAATAATATGAATTCTTATCATACGATTCATTTTGAATACCAGGAATAACCAAGAGTATATTGATGCATACACAAATATTTTAATAACTTCGCTCCAAAAATACTTTTTTCATTGAGTCTGAAAGATGTTAAGATTTAAGCAACGTTTGAAGTTCAAACATTTTCACAATATTCAAGTTCAACTTTCAATTAAATGCAATATCAAAATTTAACTTAATGTTTTGTTAACGTTAATTTTCATTACTAATAACTTGTCACTGGATAGGATATCTGATTTCTGTTATATTATGAAATTCTGAATATTTGTACTTACTGCGAGGTTGCAGATTCTTTCAATGGTATTTTCCAATATTTACCAGGATGGTAGAAGTATCCTCATAAGCTCACACAGAGCAAGAAATTTTCTTTCACACAAATTAATTCAAAATAACTCACACAGAGCTGCAAAATAAAAATGAGTTGGACCGTGGACATTAAAACTTATTCGTTTTTAAATTCGAAGGCCGCGCGACGTTTGGGCGCCAATTTTTATGTAGCAACTATTTAAAAATTTCGGCTAGCTCTAAAAGAAAATAATTTTATGAAAAAAAATTAAATAAACAAAGACAAAATTAATTTGGGGAAAACAAAGTTACTTTTAAACTATTTTTAATTAACAAATAAACAGTCACTACACAAAAGACACTTCACATTACACAAAATTAATATTTACAGTAAATAAAAATAGTTATAATTAATGTTACAAACGGGGGGGGGAATAACTCAATCCCACACAGGGTAATGTCCATCGTCCAACTGATGAATATCATGGCAAATATACTCAGCAAGGGAGGTGGAGCTGCAATCGTCCAATGGGATCGTTACAACAGCTGCTTTCAAAAATTCTTCAGAATCGTTGAAAGAGAAAGTGCTGCTGAGGGTTGGTAAGGAAAGTGAGACCGTAAACAAGGCTATCCTGTGTACTCGATCTCCTGTTTTCGCTAAGATGTTTGAAAGTAATATGAAAGAACGGATAAATAATACGGTCACCATCACAGATATCAAGATGCCTGTACTCAAAGTTCTCGTTTCTTTCTTGTACACTGGTAAGTTACAGAATTATGACTTTGATTTCTTGTGTGGTCTTTACTACGCTTCTGATAAATATGCCATCATCGAACTTGGCCAGCTCTGCGTCGATTTACTATTGCCTAAAATTTCTATGGAAAATGTATTTCGGGCATTGAAACTGTCCTTTTCTCATGACATCGAACGGTTGAAGTTTACTGCTATGGCATGTATTGCTGCAAATATCGAAACTTTGGTTTTAACGAATGATTGGAAAAACCTGTTAGATAATCAGCCAAAGATTGCAGTTGAGGTCATAAATTTTTGTGACTTTTAGAACTTTCAAGTATACGATAACTTTTCATACCTAAAGAACTTAAACGGGAGCGGGAAAAAATAAAATTATACATTTGGTCTTTAAAATTTAGTAGTTTCTTTTTAATTAATGGAATTTGTTTAAGATGAAGATTTTTCAACACCATCTTTTAAATTTGTTTACAATTTAAATTTGTTTGAAGATAACCTAAAATCATACCGAATTATTTTTGTAAAATTATTATTTTTAATTTCATCTTGATATGTTGCATCATATTATATTGTAATATTTTTTAGCAAGTTTGTGCTATTCTTTCTTCGTTGCATTTTCATGTATTAAGCGTTTTGTGAATTTTTTTTATAACAGTGTTTCAAAGAATTAATGGCGTTTTATATTTTTGCATGTTTCTATATTTTTTAAAGATTTGAACCATAATTCGTAATTGCTTAAAATCATACTCCAATGTATTTGGATGTGTAATAATCTGTTAATATATATTCAGCAGCTTCCACATATTGTAAGCTTTCTTAAACAAACTGTAGTATCTACTGTCTTTAGTGTGTCTCTTATATACTCATTATAATGTGATGATAAATACATACATTTCTTTTGTAATTAGTAATGTCAGCATCAGGCTTGATCGCTCATAGTCTTGAGCTTAAGGCTATGCTCTATTATATTTAGATTCCTGTATTTTTTTCTTCTTTTGTATTTTGGGAAGCGTTTAATAAAACTGTTTTAAATAGTGGAATAACTATTTATTTTGGATTGAATGTTACGTTCATTTTAATATATCGTAGGTATTTTTAAAGGATTTAATTTTGTTCAAAATCCTGCTGTAATACATTATTTAAATTTGGTTATTCATTTTATTTTACTATTTTTATTTGTAAAAACTGAAGCATGCTTTAAATTGCACAGAACAAGCTGCTTTTTTGTCAGTTCTTCCCTGTTTCGTAGTCCTATAATTTTGAAATGTGTTTCGCTATTTGAACATAGTACCAGTTTTGTTACAGTTTCCTGTACTGAATTCTGTAATGATTTTGTAAAAAATAATTAAAATATATGATCTTGCATATATTTACTTTTCAGAAATTATGTACAAAAAATCACCTAACCTGTCGTTAAAAACTCTTTTCATATAAAGACTTGCATTGGTGTATAATATATATAAGCGAGAGAGTGTGTGCAAGGTAAGGTTAAGAAAAATTTTAGAAAAAAAATTAGAGATGTGTTACGAAGATGGTGATTTGGCCGAATACCGAATATTTGGGGGTCGAATATTTACTTTTTAATAACATTTCACTTTTAATTCGAAATTAAATATTTATCATAGGATGAAAAAAGATAAATATTATTAAATTTGTGTTTTTGTATTATTTTAAATACCACAATTCCGATATAAAGAAATGAGAAAACCCTCTTCATTTTCGGTTTACTTCAGAGGTATGAAAGAGAATGCATTCAGAGCAATAAATCACTATTGCAGAACATAGACAATGACAAACACATAAGAAAATTAAGTAGACAAATTAAAATTATTGGAAGTAAATTCCCATTTTGATAAAGAACTTCCAATAGCTTGGATGATGTATCCACTTAATTGGTGAGAAAAGAAGTGCAGAAAAATTTTCAAGTCTTGCTAATTCAGCAAGAAAATATCTTTCTGCTCCTGGTAGCGAAGTGTATAAAGAGTGCTTATTTCTGAATGTTAATAGGGTAGATGCTTCAGTTTTGACCACATCAGGAGATAATTTGAAATGGAATTTTCACTGCGGATGACTTGCTAAAGATTTTTAAGTCACACACTATACTTTAGTAAATTTTATTGCCTAACGTCCAAGCAAATGAAATCAGTATTGTAATAATTTCACATTATTTTGAAGGTAGGCTTTAGGTTTTGCAAAACTTTCACTCTTACTTTAATAACGAACGTGGGGAACCAAAATTCTGTAACATTTTTAATCCCTTATATTTTCTAGTGTTCACCATTACCGACTTTGAGTTCGCGTAACCCCGACTGGTCGTTTGCGTACCCCGAGGGGGGTACACACACACAGATTGGGAACTTCTGTTCTAGACTGTTGAAAGAATACATGTTTGATTAAAGTTTATTCCATAGTAGCAGAAGGAATAGCTTATTGTTTAGCAACGGATTCGGAAACCCTCCGCGCATGCGCCGGCCGGAGTTATTTTCATGAAAATAGGGGGAAAGTGAAGAACGGAAGGGTGATGTTTACATTTTACTGAGTGTGATCTAACAAAGAACTCCTGAAATGCGCTCATCTGACTCATTGCCTGACACCCCTTTCCGGTGTAAAACCGTCCAAAAGTGGTAGTCTCGGAATCCGTTGCTGAACAGTAGTTTGTTTCATTTTAACGTTCCGTGTTGAAGCTGCTTGAGGACTTGCTGTGAACGAGGACTGTTGACCGATGTCGAGGACGACCCACAAGCCACTTCCTTGTTCTCTAAACTTCCACACCGCAGAGTAAGGAATAACAGTAATTCGGATACTCTCATACTGCCTTGTAATGAATACTTTCACGTAAGTGTTTAAGACATCTGATAGGATTTAGTTGATGTCCAGCATTTTCTCCTGATTTTAATAAATGTTTTTATGCGTAATTTACAACAATATTTTTCATTGTTGCAATAAAATTCAATCTGTTTTTATTGCTTAAGCAAACATTGAATTGCGCGTTCCATTGTTGAAAGCTAGAGTCCTCAGGGATTTCACTTCCTTTTTCCATTTCATCAATTTTTCTATGAAATCTGTAAACAAAACCCTCTAAGATAGTTAACATATTAGGAAATACAGTGAAATCTCCCTATAACGAAATCGCTTGGTTCCAGTTGAAAAATTCGCTATAGAGAAAATTTCGTTATACGGAGATTAAAGATTTTTGCAGTTATTTAAGTAAATGTTACAAACCTTTTAGTATGTGCGATAAGTTCAAAAATATTTAATTATGACTTTCAATTAAAAATGAAGTAATATTTATTATACAATTTGTTACAATTATACTAATTTTTACTGTATAAATAAAATGCTCAAAAGTGAAGACAATTCACCAATTTAGAGAATAATATGGACTACTAGAACGGATAAACATAAAATGCGTATTATCACATCCATTTGCTGTTTCCACCCCCGCTCCACCCCGATTCTTGGAATCTTGACCCTTAAAAATGTTGCTCCCTCTGTAGAAACACAGATCCCCACAACTGCATTACTCATCACATAGCATTCTATTGTTGTGTTATCGCTGGAATGAACAATGCGAGTGGTTCCTGAAACAGGCACGTGTGAGCGATTTGTGTGCACAGAAATTAGCAACTTTCTTCAAAAATGACAAAAATCGAAAAGATAAATGTCTGAAAAAATTCGTTATAGGGAGACAACCACTTCTTTATATGGAGAACATTTTGAATGTTATTTAACATTCCGATTAAAAAATTCGTTATAGGGAGAAATTCGCTGTAGGGAGACTTCGTTGTAGGGAGACTACTGTATATCCAGTAAGATCACACATTATGCTTGCTGATACGGTAGAGCCCCGGTAATCCGAATTAATTGGGTCTGACCTGTGTTCGGATTCCGGGGTATTCAGTCAAATACTTTTGATATACCAAATGCAGTAGAGTATTGACTCTGGGTGCTCTGTGGAGGTGTTCTGAGAGCACTCGTCGATTCCCACGGTACAGTGGTAAACAAGTTGAAGGTAAAAAGGAGATATCTGAGTTTGTTTTTACTAATTAAGGTGCTGAATTCATTCTGAAACACCACATAGAATACTTATTTTAAATTAGGAATAAACATTAGCCTTGTTTCTGATACGTAATTGTTATTTTCCCTTCATTTCTCAATAAAAATTTTTCAGAAAATTTAAAAAAGTTGTTCGGATTATCCGGAAATTCGGATACCGGAGTTCCGATTTCCGGGGTTCTACTGCATTTATTTCTGGTTATCGGCATGTTTGGATTCAGCTAGCATGCAGCAGAATGTGAATTGTGTCGTGTGAGTTAAATAAAACAAAATTCACTTCAAATTAAGCAAAATGAGTATTCCCGGCGAGCACGCTGGTCGTCGAATCTGGCTGGTTAAACATATAGATTTATCATTAGAATTGTATATGTGTGTCAAATTTTGGACTCAATGCGTCGAAGTGTTGTATATTTGCGGGTGTGTGAACGCTATAACTCGAAAGCGGAACGACTTCAGACAAATGAAGTTTGGCATGTGGTCTTGTCACCAACATTTTAGATGGGTGGAAAGGAAGACAACTAGAATCTATATTCAGTTTCCTTCGCTGTGCTATGAATAGGGTTGCCATAATTGCCAATCATTGTTACGGGACGTTTAAGTGCTAAATAAATCAAACATGAAAATACTGGTTAGGTAATGGTTTGTTTTACTCTGATAAAAAATGAATAAAGTTTAAGAAATCTAATAAAAATGAACACGCAAAATAATAAAGATGCCAGGCTAATCCTTTTTAGACCAGTAATATTTAAAGAATGATTTTATTTTCTAAATTATATTATTTTCTTCTTTCGCATAATTACAAAGTTGGGAGCAAGTCATTTTAAAATTATAACGACACATCAAAATTGCTTCAATTGTCTCCGCTGCCAACCTGTTTCTTTCGTCGTCGGACCATGGAGTTGACTTTAGAGAAAATATTCTCTCCGCATTTGCATTGTGGGCTGAAATGGCAAATGCGTATTCAGATAGCTTTATCAGACACGACTTCGGATCAATATGCTTTGTATGTGTAAAACACTTCAGCCCTTTCTCTTCCATGCTCAATTTCATAGTTGCTCCGCAATTTTGGTTGGTATTATTTTTTCTAAATGATCTTTTAGATATACAAACGGGTTGAATAGAATCTCAGTGTTGCCATTATCTACGTTTCTTACTTGTAAATATTCAATAGTACGTTCTATTTCTTCCTATTCCAGAAAACGGAGCAAATAGCAATACGGGACTGAGAAGTGAAATACGGTGACAGTCCCGAATATAATGTGACCATACGCCCCGTTTCAAGTTAGTATAACCCGTTATCTCCAAACAGAGCGTCGGGACGCTGAAATATCCTGTTTTCAGAAAGATAAACAACTCGCGGTAACTATTTCAAAAAAGGCTCGGAAAATAAAAAAAATTCGGTGGTAACGCCTAGTAACGCGGCTGTGATGTTTTCCCTTCCCGCGAGCACAGTTCCCACGAGAAAAGAGTCGAGTACCTTTGACTTCAGCCGCTGACCGCAGGCCAGCTGCACCTGGTGGTCATTAAGGAGACGTTAGCGAGGGTAATAGCTTCACACGGGAAGCGACCACAATGCACAGGAATCAATATCTGTCAGAGAGCGCATTGGGGTCGGCTATGAGGAGATTAGCGGTACTCTTTCATGTCGCATCTGTATAGCTCCTGTGGTGGGGAAACTCAAGAACCTTCCCACGGTCGCAGTTGACCATTGGTAATATGGAAGTTTAGTCGTTGGTCGACCAGGAAGACGATTGTCCAGTGGAGTGAAAGGAAGGCTGAGCTCCACCCCTTGACGTAGGGGATAAAAACGGAATGTTGAGTTGGAAACGAGGAGAGAGGAAAAGAACCGATTTAGGAGTCTCGAACGTGGTTTTCAGACTCCTTTTCAGAGCGCAGAAAGAGCTGTGTGATCAGCTCGGATTTAAAGTCCCGAATTAATTCGGACTTGGACAACGAACACTGAGAAATCGGCAATATTCCGAAATCACGGCTCATCGAATTGCGAGCACTCCTTGTAGTCTCGTCATTAAGCTATCACGCTGATAGGAGGTAGCTATCCAACCTATATTGATTTATATCTCTTGTCGAACTACGATTCCATCGAACTTTAACGTCCTAGAACTGTGATGAACGAACTCTATATAAATATTTAGTCCAGATTTCTATGCAAGAATTGTTCTTTAAATTATAGCTGTGTGAAATAAAAATACTTAGGTCAACCTAAGCTTTGCATTTATTTGGTCGCATATAGGCCAAGACACCACACGGCAATAACGGGGCATGCGTAGGGTTGCCATACGCCCCGTATATACGGGACTGTCACCGTATTTCACTACTCGGTCCCGTATTACTATTTGTCCCGTTTTCTCTCTAAAATCTGCGCCGTTGTAATTTTAAAGTGACTTATTTTATAATTATGTGAAGGAATAAAATGATATAATTAAGAAATTAAAATCGCCTTTAAAATATGACTGGGCTAAAAAGGATTAGCCTTGCATCTTTTTTATTACTCTACGTGTACATTTTTTTGGATTGCTTAACCTTTATTGATTTTAATCACAGTAAAATAAACCATTACCTACCCACTTTTTTCATGTTTTATTTATTTAGCACTTAAACGTCCCGTATCAATGCTCGGAATTTTGGCAACCCTAGGCACGCGTAAAGTGACCATTTATTTTTTCCCTCAATACAGGATATTTTAAAATTTTTATTTAATATTACGTAAATTCAAGAAAGTCATATTTCTTCAGTTTTTATTTATTGATGAAAAGATCAAGAATAAACCCGTGAAAATAAAGAATTCATGTGATCTTGCATTTTTCTGAAGAACACATTTTTGCTTCGGTATATTTGGTGTAGATTTAAAAAAAGAATGAAATTCTTCGTAGGATTTTTTTTATTTTGGCCTCTCCTTGTTTGAAATGGTTATCGTGGTTTGCTCTCTTTCTGAAAACGGGACATACGTAACGTGACCATTTATTTTTTTATTCCTCTAAACGGGATGTCTACTAATTTTCAGGTATGTGTATTCAAGAAAACGCATATTTCTTCAATTTTTATTTATTAAAAAAAAAGAAAATAACACCTGAAAATAAATAATTTATGTGATGTTGTATTTTTCTGAAAACATATTTTTTTGCGTCAGTATATTTGATATTATCTGAAACAAGAATGAAATTTTGGGCAATATTTATTAACTGTTTTTCTTTTCTTCCACCCATTACAGTCAAAATATCAGGCACGTCATTCATTTGAAGCTTGAAAGTGCACTCTTCGCTTCCCCTTCAGCGGATTTCCAACTAGGCAGCCTCGTCGCCGGGTCCCTTACTAGTCAAATCGTTTGATCTGCCGCTACCCTCGTATCAGGGTCCCACCTTTAGAAGCGGCACAAGAAGTGCTGGAGTTTGGTTCGGTTTGAAATCTAGCTTTTCTGAGCCGCTATGCTATTTCCCATAGGTTTTCGACCTTGACGATTGTTTTTTCCTTCCCATGTTCCAAAATTTCCATTTTGGAGTAGATATGAATGGCCAGCTCAGGCGTCCCGAATCTGTGCTTGGGGCCAACGGAACAGACTCCCAAAAAACGAGACGTATGGTCTCTGTAGTTGTACATCCAACACACAGGAGTGGCGTTAAAGTCCGCCCGGCGGGGATCACGACCTGTTGACCGGGGGAGCGGCCTAAAAAATCTCAACATTTTGACAGGTCTTATTTATATTCTAGTTGAATAGCCCAAGGGGTGTAGTGGAGTCGAAACACCGTTCCGGGAATGGTTTTTTTTAAAAGAGAAATAAATAAGAAAAACTGTGAAAACATCCTTAAAACAGTACGTTTCTTGTCACCCAGGTCAGAGCGTTCCGGCACTTCTTATTTTGCGACTACACCACTGAATAGCCCATTGCGTTAATGGGTTACAAAAATCTTCCCCGACGGGGGTCCTGGCGCCACCCCTGCCAACTCATATGCAAGCCGGTCAGAAGCCAGCTAGCTGGCACGTATTTCTAACCACATTACACCGCAGAAAGGACAGAATGAAACTCCAAATGGAAAGTCAACGACTCAACCGAAAATCGTAGGGAGGAATCGTTCAAACACTTCCACACCAATAATTTGGATCATACAAAATTTCGAATAATTATTGAATATATTCTTTGCCTGCCCGGCACTAAGGCACCCATATAAAGTGTCTTGACTAAGTTGTGGACGCGCAAATAAACACAGTTGGAAGTCGAAATTATCGAATACATTTTAAGAAATACTGCCAAGAATTTAATTCTTATTTGAAATCAATACCAAATATATTGAAGCAAAAATTAATTTTCCTGAAAATATAAGACCACATAAATTATTTATTTTCACGCGTTCACTCCGGTTCTTTTTATTAATAAACTCAAACTGAAGAAAAATGCGTTTTCTTGAATAGACATACTATTACCTAACAATTTGTGAATGTCCCATTTTGAGGGAAAAAATAAATGGCCACGGTAGCTATGAAACACAAATGCATCATATTGTGTAAGTATTCGAGGAAATTGATGGGAAGAAACTGCTTTGGTTTCTTAACATATTTAATCATGAAGTTTGATTCACTCATTTTTACTTTCTCGTATACGAAGCATACAAAGAGAAAGTATTGTAATCGTCAAAAAATTCGAACTCGAGATTTTGACGAATCTCCACGTTTTAGACCTCCCTGAGTCCGAAAAACACAATTTTGGAATTATGTCTGTCTGTGAACACGATAACTCGAAAACTATCAGAGCTACGGGGATGAAATTTGGTATGTGGTCTTTAAACAAAATTTGTAGGTTTCTATCAAATTTTGGACAAAATTCGTCAACGGGAAGTCTGTCTGTATGTCCGAAGTCATGCGAACACTATAACTCAAAAATTTGAATAGCTAGATGGATAAAATTTGGTACACTGTTTTATCGTCATGAATGTAGGTCCGTATAAAATTTTGGGCCAAATCCGTCGACGGGCTGACTGTCTGTCGGTCTGTATAATAGCATACTTGTTCAACTCCATGCGCATGCGTAAATGCCTGTGCAAAGAAGGGATACTCCGAAAACTTGGCAGTTTGCCAAAAACCAATTCTGGCGGCGAGATTTTGTTAGGAAGCAAACATTTAGGGAGTCTTGTTTTACTTGCGTATTGGAAGCAATCTCTGCGCATGCGCAAGCTATTCTGTTTTCTTCTCCGCACGCGGAACTTCCATAACTATAGTTTGATAAAAAAAATAAATATTGCGAAGTTTTAATACATACGTATCTTTTTGAATATGATTCTTCACCTCAATATTTTACTATCACTATAATCAACAATGAAAAACCTTCTGATAGTCATTGCATTCTGGGTTACAGTTGGTTCGAACTTTTTATCAACGCAGGGGGAAGGGAAATGACAAATGTTTGAAAAGTATACGAGAAAGTTTAGGGGAGGCCACTCCCGCTGGTTACAAACGTTTTTTTTTTTTTAATTTTTTACCCGAAAAAAAAGTTGAAACTGATTTTTAAGATCATATTTCAAATTCAGCCAGCTTCCAATTTAATTTCAAGTTCAGTATATAAATTTCTTTATTATGTGAATAAAGTAGCCAATGTAGACGAGTGTTCCTTTCAACCTAAGCAATCTTAATTCCGATATTTATGCATGAATGAATTAAACCGCGTCTGTTCATAACAGTCGAGCTCGCAAAAGTAATGCAAGCAAAATCATTAATTCTTTCCATCAACAAGTAGTATCGATACCCACCATGTTTTGAGTTATTCTCAAGTAACCTTGGCCTCGAGCCTTCAAATAGCAACGACGCGCTTCGTATCACAGAGAACTTCGTATCATCTCGAGAACACTGCTGACTCATGAAATATTGTATTATTATTCAATGCTACAACGCAGTAAGCGAGTATTAGTGGCTCCGTATCCAGTTGGCCTCATATTCTTTGGATGATGCTCTGTTGCTGTGCGACTTAATAGTTCGCTGTTGAAGCAATAGCGCTGTAGAAAAGCCTGAGTTTCCGTGTAAAGTGTGAAATTACTATTTGATTCAATATGGATAGAAATTGTGAGCATCAAAATATTTACTATAGTGGCAAGAGAGAATTCTACTTCTTTACTTGGTCCATTCCTAATGTTTCTTCGATCAATAATTTGAATGTTAGTACAGTGAATTTTACAATGAAAAATGGACATACATATATTGGAACTCTGATCGGTTCCAAAGAGAAAATTACATTTACCATTGCATCAGTTGCAAACCTGAAGTGTTTCGTCTCGATGTTCATCGGCTCTGAAACATTACTGTTATCAAATAGTTTAAACGTTCCAACACGTTCAATTAATTACTCGCCTTACACCAAATACTACGATTTGATAACATTATCTTCTGGAGATGAAAGTTTTGAGAAACTGAAACAGCATCCGAATGATACTTCAGTCCTTATCTGTCGGATAATATACTGTCAAAATACTTTTTCAACGAGATCATTGAAAACGCCTGTAAATATTCCAACGGATAGTTTATATAACCTGAAAATGTTCGTTGATGCTTTAAAAAATTCTTCAGAATCGTTGTCTAAAGAGAAAGTGTTATTGCGAGTTGGTGAAGAAACTGAGATTGTGAGCAAGGCTCTCCTGTGTGCACGATCTCCTGTTTTCGCCAAGATGTTTGAAAATGACATGAGAGAACTCAAAGAGAAGACAGTCACCATCACAGATATCAAGATGCCCGTGCTCAAGGTTCTCGTTTCTTTCTTGTACACCGGTAAGTTATGGAATAGTGACTCTGATTTGGCATCGAATGGTGACTTTGACTTCTTATGTGATCTTTACTACGCTTCTGATAAATATAACATTATCGACCTTCGCCAGCGCTGTGTCCATTTACTTTTACCTCAAATTTCGATGGGAAATATAATTCGGGTAATGAAATTGGCTTTTTCTCACAGCGATGTACTGTTGAAATCTACTGTCATGGCCTTGATTGCTTCAAATATCGAAACATGGATTTCCACGAATGATTGGAGAAATTTGATTAATGATGAACCACACATTGCGGATGAAGTCTTGAAGTTTTTAGATTTTTAGACTTTTTTTTTACAATGGAATATACATAGCCTACCAACTTTTAAAACGGAAAAATATTTACTATTGCTTTTTTGAATTTCGCACTTTATTTTTAACGTGTTAATAGAAATTTCTGTAGGTGAGAATTTTTCAGCATTTCCTTTTTTAAGCATTTTAATTTCTTTCAAGATAATTATTAAACGTTCTGAAGTATTTTTTGAAAAACTATTATTTTTAATTTCATTATAATGTGTATGTTATATTTTGAAATTGTTTTAAAATTGCTTTTAATCGTATTGCAATATTTTTAAAGCCAAGTTGGTATAATAATTCTGCGTTTGCATTTTCATGTCGTTATATTATTGAGTATTTTTAAAGTAGCTCAAAATCATACCACAGTAATTCATAGAGTTAATGATGTTTTATGATTTTATATATTTCTGTATTATATGGAATGTGATAAGAATTTTCAATTTTCGCTAGAAACTTGTAGAGCATTTAGCCTGTGTTTTTTTAAATAAATATTTTAAAGAGATATATAATTCTTAAATGTTAATATATAGTGTTTCTTAATGTTATGATCATAGAGCTTCATTGCTTATAGTCTTGAGCTTTAGTATATGTTGAATAATTTTGTATGGTTTAAATTGTGTAAATTATTGTATTAAATTACGCATATTATGAGAAGATTTTGATCATTTTAATACTTCGTAAACATTTTTTTTTAAGTTCCAATTTTGTTCTGTAATGTCTTCTTAGTAGTGATTAATTATTTTAATACTTTTTTGTATGTGTGAATATTGAAGTATAATTTTAACAGCCCTATGTTCTTTATGTTTTGTATAATTATTTCTACTCTCTTACGTCATGTAATAATTTTGTAATGTGTTTCAGTTTAAAAA